>PVHP010000576.1:0-104064 GCA_004024765.1 Zapus hudsonius
GTCTGCTGGGAAGACGCGCGAAGGCGGGGCGTCTGGCGGGGCGGGGCTTAGGTTCTGAGGGCGGGGCGGCTGTGACGAGCGGGCGGGCGCCTCGGCAGGGCGGGGCGGCGGCGCGCGGGGCTCGAAGCGCGCAGCCCGCTGGTCGGGCGGCTGCGGGGCGCGCACCGCGCGGAGAGGCCGGCGGGGCGGCCGCAGGCAGCGTCTCCATGGGGACGTGCTTCCCGTGCCCGGCGGAGTCCGCGCCGCCGTCCCCGAGCCCGGTGAGTCCCCGCCCGCCCGCCCGCCCGGCGCACCTGCCGGCCGGCGGTTGAGCGCAGCGGCTGCGCTGGCCTGCGCCATGTGCGTGCTCATGTGTCTGTACGAGCTCTTCCAGGTCCTCTCCTCGGTCCGCGTCCTGCCGGGACCCGTGCGCCGGGGCGGACGGGCGGGCGCGGAGGGGATGGGTCGTCCCGGGCTCAGCCGTACCGCCCCGTCGTCCGTCTGCGCTCCCTGGTTGAGAGGAAACCGGAGCCCTGCTGCTCCCACCGCGCTGAAGCTTTAGCTGGGGCGAGAGGCTTATTCTGCACACAGGGCACAGGAACCAGAGTGATCTGTGGGTGCTGCAGGTGCTGGAATGATCTGTGGGTTCTGTAGGTGTAGGTACTGGAGTGATCTGCAGGTGTGGTAGGTGCTAGAGTGATCTGTAAGGCTTTGTAGGTGCTGGACTGATCTGTGGGTGCTGCAGGTGCTGGAGTGATCTGTGGGTGTTGCAGGCAGTGGAATGATCCGTAGGTGTTGTAGATCCTGGAATGATCCGTGGGTGTTGTTGGTGCTAGAGTGATCTGTAAGGCTTTGTAGGTGCTGTAGGCAGTGGAATGATCTGTGGGTTCTGTAGGTGTAGGTACTGGACTGATCTGCAGGTGTTGTAGGGGCTGGAATGATCTGTGGGTGTTGCAGGTGCTGGGCTGATCTGTAGGTGTTGCAGGGAGTGGAATGATCTGTAGGTGTTGTAGATACTGATCTGTGGGTGTTGCAAGCATTAGAATGATCTCTAGGCCTTGTAGCTGCTTGAGTGATCTGTAAGGCGTCGTAGGTGCTGGAATGATCTGTAGGTGTTGCCGGTACTAGAATGACCTGTGGGTGCTGCAGGTACTAGAATGATCTATCCTCTGAGGAGGGGAGGCAGCCCCCGTTTGTCTCTCTGGCTGCTTTGCTTTTAAGTAATGTTGATTGATTTTGTTTGTGGAGCTCTTGCAAAAATCCCAGTCTCTGACCATTGGTTACACATCTGCACCCCAGCCTCCTCCCGTGCTGGATGCATCACTGAATGGTTTCCTAATGCTCTAAGGAAGTATGTCCCCACTGGACCCAACCCCCCTTCCATCCCTCACCCACCGTGCTGTTTGCTGCTCTCTGAGCAGTTCCTCCCCCAGGGCAGACCTGAATTTGCTTGGGTTTGAGGCTGTACCCTGTGCGGGGACACCTGTCTCCTCACCGCCTCACTCTCAGCACCTGGCCAAGTTGGTGAGGCCGGGTTCTCCAGCCATCACTTGGACGGGTGATTGTATGTGCCGGGTGGTGTGGAAGATGGAAGGGATTTTACTACAGGCTAACTTGCCTACATTTGCCTCCTGTGGGATAATTTTGGAGTATATTGGTCTGGAGAGTAAAATTCAGGAAGTGCTGTATTTAGTAAATGCTCTGAGAGTGGGTGGCAATTTTGGGTTGGCACTTTGTTTTGTTTGTTTTCTTTGGGTGAGGGGATGGTTGTGCTCCGTTCCCAGGCTGGCTCTGGACTCCTGGGCTCCGTGATCCCGGTGTCTCAGCCTCCCTCATAATTTGGATTATAGTCCCACAGCAGCTTTCACAGTGGGACTTTTTCTGGCCCGCACTAATTATTTTTATACACTGTCATACTGCCTATAAAATCTCAGGGTCTAAGTGCTCTGCGATATAGGTGTGTAATGATCCATGATGGTGACTAATGTTCTCTGAAACATCTGTAATCCATTTTCTTAGGAAGAGAAAAGAGCCAAGCTGGCCGAAGCTGCAGAGCGGAGACAGAAGGAGGTGAGAGCACTTACTTCCGTGACTGTCACTGTCGAGTTGTCTGTCTTGTAACATTCTTGTCTGATGCCCCACACTGTGAGGTTGTGTTACTTAAAGAACCATTTTCAACGCATGGCCCTGTTTGCATAAATGCTGGTGTTTGCATCATTTAATGCATGAAAAGAGCCCACAGATGGTTTTTGCAAGTGGAGGTGCTCCTGCAAAAGCTCTCTTCCTCAGGATGAAGTGGCCATGCTTGTAAAACACTGACAGACGGGAAGTAAGTTTAAGAGAAGTATGTGTGGTTTAGTGATGTTCATTGAGGAAAAGTCCCTTGTAGAAAAAATACTGTTCCAAAGCCAATCCAACTCCCCTTACCCAAAGGAAACCCCCAAAACTAAAAACAAACACCTTTTGGACTTTAGATACTAACTTGTGTTTTATTTTGCATATCACCCCTAACCATATTTTTAAAGGCGGCATCTCGGGGAATTTTGGACATTCAGTCAGTGGAAGAGAAGAGAAAGAAAAAAGAAAAAATGGAAAAGCAAATTGCTTCATCTGGGCCGCCCCCAGCGGGTGGGCTTAGAGTAAGTATTAAAATGTAATGACCAATGTGACAGTAACACAGCAGCTCACTCAGTCACTGAAAATGAACAATTATGAGAAGAATTTGAAGTCGCTTGAAAACATGGCTGGCTAGAGTGGGTGGAGAATCAATTCATTTTGGTGATCATTGGAATTTTTTTCCAAGATGAGGATAAGAGTTTTCTCTGAACTGTCTTATCACTGTGTCTTAGTGATGCTAATCGTAAGTGTCAGAGATTCGAGCAATGTGAAAAAGTATGCAGAAAAACGTAAAAACCAGCCACAATACTGTTTGGACGGACACCATTTCTTTCTAGTGTCCACTCGCACATTAGGCAGCAAGTCACTGTCCTGCAGACTCGTTGAAGTTTAAATGTGTGCTTTAAGATCTTTGGTTTGGGGCCTGTTGGCTTTTGTTTGCTTGATTTTATTTTTTGAGACAGAATTTCATGTAGCCCTGGCTGATCTCAAACTCACATAGCCAAATTTATAATCCTCCTGTCTCTACCTCCCCAGTGCTGGGGTTAGGGATATATAGTAAGCAAATGGCTGGCCTCTTGCTTAGGGATTTTGGCCTTTCCTCAGTCACTCCTGAATTCTGCACGTGTTGATTTAGATCATGGATGGCATAGCATTGAGCGACACGTGTTCCTTCCAGTCTGTCTGTCTCAGATGGACCCTGGGTGTGATGGTAGCGGACAGCCTGGGGGAAGTCTCTGTGGACTAGCAGGACTGTCGGGAAATAGTGGTTCACATGTGGAGGGTTATCGGTCTATTTTTAAAAGAAATACTTATAGAATAGAAAGTCTAACCATGGGTTAAACTTTCAGTGGTGTTTGACTTGGTGATTTAGGATTTATAATTTGCAAGCGTTTTTTGGCTAGTTTGATGTCTTTGAAATTCCTTCTTAGTTTTGGTCTTAAACCTACACACCCACACTCACACATACATGTCTCTGATCTACACACCCACACTCACACATACATGGCTGTGATCTACACACCCACACTCACACATTCTTGTCTGGGTTCCATAGATGTGCAAGAAGCACAGGGCCATCCTGAACAGAATTGATGAAGAAGAGATCTGGAATGTCTCCTACAGATAAGAGTTATCTGTGCTACTTTACCATTGTAGTTACTTCATCAAATTTTAGTTAATGAAAATAAACCATTTTTTATGATGGACTTCTAATAATATGTAAAATAATTGGCCTCTTACAGTGTATGTGGCCACTTTGCTTATGTTATCTTTAATACTTCTAGAAAAGAATGTGCTTGAGAGATGACAAGACCAAATTCTTATCAGAAACATACATTCTTTCTCCTTCCTAATGAGAATAAGCGCTGTGCCACTAGATGTAATTTGCATAGTATTATCAAAAACCAAAAGTCACACATCCAGAAGTGATGTTGAGACGCAGGACTTCATAGTAGGAGCAGAATCCAAATGGAGATATAAAAATTAAAATTAAAAAAAAAATTACTTTTTCTAACTTGATAAAATTAGCATCTGCTTTCAATTACAAGGAAAGGGCTTTCTTAATTAAATCTGCAGCTCCACACTTGTACCTATGCAGATTAAACAGACTCGAGGCCTTGCTTTACCTCTACTCCTCTAAGAAGTATCAAAATGAGCTGTGTCACTTGTTGGTGTGTGTATTGTTTTGGTAAGAACTCTCTCCCTTTCTTAGTAAATACAGCACTCAAGATCACCAAGCTGGAGTGGCAGAAGGGTTTCCTCTTAAGAGTGTCACACTCCCTGTCGTAGTCAGCCACACGCCACTGGGATGAATCTCCAAACCAGGCACAGTTATAAGAGGAAAGGATTTATTGAAGCTACAGATCCAGGGAAAGTTCCATAACAATGAAAGAGGCTGGCCCCCTTTCAGAGAGAGAAAAACCCATCACCAGCACCACACACAACAAAACAAGCAGGGGCCCCCTTTATATAGCCTTAGGGTAGGGTTTTACAACCCTATCCCAGACTTACTGGCTTCCTGAGTCTGGAATTTCCTTACTGCACTGCCCACACAAGAAGGGATGTTCATTTCTAGCTCTCCTGAGCTTCCATACATCCTGTCCCCTACTGAGAGGCTGCCTTCCTGGAACCATCCTCAGAGACCCACTCACAACAATTAAGAAGATCAAGTTGACAACAACCCTAACCATCACAGTCCTCAAACTCTGCCACAGTCACTCCTGCCTTCCACACATAGCTGCCGGAGCTGCGCCCTTCCTATGACCACCTCTACCGGACTTGCAGGGCTGATACTCAGTAGAAGTATCCTGCTGATACTTGCAGGAGGCTGGGGGAATGGAGGGGAAGCACCATGCAGTGTCTTTCTCTTCAGAGCTGCCTCTTCCCAGTGCCATGGTGCCGTCCAGTGTCCTCTGGGAAGGTGTCCTCACCTAGGAGTCCTTCAGTTGCCACACAGGGACCCAGCATGGTCAGATTCATGCTGAACACAGTAAAGCGGTAACATGGTCAGTGGCCTCAGCTGGGGCTGCACTCCTAACACATACGAGTGAACTTAGCTCTCAGAAATCTTCAAGCTCCCCAATTTAATTTCAATGCAAAGTCACATTGAGAATCAATCACTAGTCTAATTTTTTGACACTCATCCTAAGAGACATCGTGGAAAATAGGCTTATGATTTAAAATACAAAGGAAGGAAGGGGGGAGAGAGGGAGGGAAGAGAAAAAAGGAAAGAAAACTGCTAAATGGTACAGAATACGTCCCAGATACAGTATATTATAGACTGTGTCCCCTTTGTGTAGATTAAGTAGGGCACAAACTTAAAGCCTCAAAGAAACGCTGCTCTATAGAAAAGCAGGTTAACGTCCATTAGCCCTTAATTTTCAAAATGTACTGAATTTCATATTTTGAAAAGTACATAGCACAGCACATTTCTTAGGTGCTGTCTGAAAGGACTACTCAGAACCAAGGAGTATCTCTGGCCCTTACCAGTGGCATTTCCAGAACTTACCATAGACTTGATTAAACATCCAACAAAGAGCTGTTTTCTTCATTCAGGAAAGAAAGATAGAGCCTGATACACCATTATTTATTAATAACTATTTCCTGGGTCTTTGAGTTAAATAAGAAAGTTAGAATTTTGTGCTAGAGGGATGGCTCAGCGGACAAGGCCCTTGCCTGCAAAGCCTAAGGACTCAGGTTTGATTACCTAGTACCCACATCAACTGAGATGCACAAAGTGATGCATGCATCTGGAATTTGTTTGGGGTGGCCCGAGGCCCTCGTGTGCTCACTCGCTCTCTCCCCCCCTCTCTCATAAATAAATATTTTTAATCAAGAATTTCTTTTCTGCTAGTTTACTTTGTGACTTTATTTTTGGTTAATTACATAGTGGTTTTTACTCATCGTTGGATGTTTGAGATCTGGCTACCTTGAAGCATAGCTTCCCTCCACATGTGACCGTTGCATGGCGTGCACTACTTATAGGCAGACTTGCAGGGACAACAGAAGCCTAGGTCATCTGAGGTCAGGACAGCCCCCTACCCCACAGAAGAGGCCCTGGAGGCAACCCACTGTGGCCCTGTTACAGGGGTGACTGACTCTGGGAATGGAAGCATGGTGAGACGTCCTGATTGTGGGGGGACCAGAACAGAGCCCTGGCTCTCTGCATCCCAGCACATTCCATGTTTATTCTTGAGACCAGGCAGAGCTGGGTCTGTCCAGGGCCACCCAGAGACAGCAGTGGGGGCTCTCCCACTATCTCTCTCTGTGCTTGTCTTGTTTGGGCTGATAAGATGTCTTACTTCACACTTGACTAGGACATTCCTGTCACCATCTTTCTGGGTGTCTGTTCTTTAGTATATTACATAGGTTTCAGTCAAAATCTTTCTTATGTCTCTATTTTCTTCTTTTCTAGTGGACAGTTTCATGAAGTGTATCTTGTGGAAGAGGCTACCACCAGTCACTTAAGCTCTGAGACCCCAAGGCCATAAGCTTCATCTCTTCTCTTTGGCTACTGGAGAGTCAGAATTGTTTCAGTGGCATTCTGGAGAGCAGCGGTATATCTACTGAAAATATGGGTAAAACCTTCAAATTGCTAACTGAAGAAATGGCCCAACCTTTCATTTTCCCCTATTTTCTCTTTTGCAGGAAGTAGCAAATTTTCTGTAAACTATGAATCTAAATGGCATATACACATAACGTGAAAATCCTGCATTGATTGTTAATATTAAGATTTGAAATTTCCATGCTTTATAAATTGTCTTGATTCTCAGTGCTGAACTGCATCATAGCCTTACATCTGTTTTTATTTCGCTATATATGAAGATTTTTTGGTAAACTTATAGACTTAGTGCCTTTAAACTGATTGTCAGGGAAATTTTTGAAAATTAATTTGAAGGGCTTAAGGTGACAGGATGCTATAATATTTTATAACTTACTAAGTAATGAATATTTGTAGGCAAATGATGAATTTACCCTAATTTATTTTCTCTATAGCTTATAAAATTAGCATATTGTATTTCCATCATAATAAAGACTTGCTTTGCTTGCTGAGCATGAGGTCATGAATCACCAGGACGTCAGTTAACCAACGGTGGCCTCCTGCAGCACCAGACTCCATACAGGTGCGCGTGGTGATCAAGAGAGGCACTGTGGGCTGGCTGGGCAGTAGTGGGTGGTGATGTCTTGGCAGTAACACGAGCACTTTATTGTTTTATACTTATTAAAGAATGATTATAAGAATTTTGCAGCTGTGAAGTGGCCAAGCGCATGGGACCGGAAGAGAGGTGTGTCATGACTGTGCCTTTGTTTTGTATTTATTAACGAATAATTGTAAAAGCCCTGCAGCTCTAAAGTGGCCACGTGCATGTGACCTTGAGAGAAGTGTGTCAGCACTGTGCGTCTACAGGTCTTTCTCAAGCTTAGAATTCTCTCTGTGCTACACACACACACACAAGGCTGTCCCTTTTTATTAGCAACGGGAGTTTGAGGAGTTTTGGCTTTAGTTTGTCTTTAATGCAAGATAAGCTTATGTAGAAGGCTTGCTAAACGCCGTGGAAGCTACACTTGTGGAACCCTCTGGCACACACACTCGAGCCCTAACTCAGAGTCTGTAGGTGCTAGACGCTCACCAAGATGTCACTTGAACACAGGCTGCATGTATTTTAGTTGAATTGGTTATGACAAACAGATACGTCCTCCGTGAGTTGTTTGGGGCAGGAAGATGAATTCTTGGTGTTGGAAAATAGTGACATCAACTCCCTGAATATCTGTTTAGTTTTCAAGCTGGCACTTGAGGTGATAAAAATCAAAGCTGCTGAACATGAACATCACCCCCCTTCCTCTCCCTGCATGATGGCGTTCTACGTAGAAGTAACATCACACTTATAACTATGGGAATTAGCAGTTTGAAGATTAACTGTATTTCAGGTTGAATCATTAATATAGAGACAAGGACATTTTTCCAACTTCTTATTTTTAATTCTTAACTCATTGTGGACAATATTTTGCTGTTTATTGGCACAAAACAGCGCTGCCCTGTGTATACAAGTCTGTAACACCGTTAGCTACAATGGGTTGACCTTACTAGATAGCATAGCAAAGTTAACTAAAGATATATTTTTAATAAGAAAATGATTAACATGAAGTCAACATTTGACTGTACAGTTCACTTATCAAAATATAAAGGAATGTCAGTTGATGTGTGTGAACTACACTAAGTCATTCTGAACACAACCTTCGTGCCGAGGAATGTGTGAAAAGCATGTGCTCTTCTCTGAGGGGTGTCCTGAAAACTTCCAAAAGCACCCCAGATGTTTGGTCAGAGATGAGAGATCAACTTTAAGGCAATCTTCTAGGAGAATGTAAACATCTCTGCAGGCCTGTCCAGTACAGGATTGTGGGCTGACTTATGGTGGAAAATTCTAGTAGCATGGTCATTTTGGCCATATGGTCACGGTGCATTTGGGTAATTCTAGTCACATGTCACCACATGGTGTCTTGCAGCATAGCTTTATATCCTGTGCTGAGCAGAGTCTGGGGTGCTTCCCGCTGCCACCTGTGACCCTGACATGCGTGTGTGCTCTTCCTGCAGCCCTGCAGCGGGAGCCATGCTCCTAATGTCTGCTCACACACTGAGAAGTCATGATTTGCTTACCGTCTGTCTCACTGAAATCTGAATGTAGAATTTTCTCTACTGGTGATTTTCTACAGAAGCATTAAAATAAATAGTGCTACTCTTGCAACGTGGTTTTGGTCTGATGACCTTTTTTTCTCTATCACACCTTTTTCCAGAGTAGTTTTGGGAGGGTGTGAACTAAGACTACCCAGGCGAGTGTTTAGGCCATCAGAGTCCCCTTCCTGCTGAGACGGTTTCATTTAATCTCCTTCTTCGCCTTACAGCTGGCAGAGACCACCAAGTAGGTGTCCGGGCTCATGTCCTTCAGGGTTGGAGACTTGCTCTGGACGGGAGACGTTTTGCCATCCACGCGGGCTATCTGCAGCATGCGGCAGGGGTCGTGCTTCAGCAAGTAGCCCGCAAAGGTCTCCCAGCCGCCTCCCACGCGCACCATGACGTGTTTGTTATGCAGCATCTGGAAGGAAAGGACAGCAACTGTGAATGAAGTCCTGCAAACTCAGCACCCAGCTTTGGGGAGTCAGGGCTTTCTGTTTCTGGCCTTGGAGCTGGTGTCTGAGTTAGCCTGTGCTTTGTGGCAGAAGCCTTCTTGTCCCATGAGATGAATCCTGAGCAAGCACCCCCAGAATCTCATTTTCCTGTGGGATGGGGGTCCCTGTATAGTTCTTTTGATACAGTTTCTTTGGAGGATTCTTCTCTAGAACACATAAGGTATCAGTGCCTTGATTCATCGCTCCCTACTCAGAGACCAGAAGTCTCTGTTCTTGGACTATTGTGTTCACAATCACACAGATAGTTGCTACTTAATAGAACTGAAAACACGTTCAGAAAAATGGAAGTACTTCCAAGTTATGGGGCCTTTCAAGGCTGTGTATATTGAAGAGAGGAATACTTATGGTTTTCATTGCCCTCTTTCATCATGATTACTTACTTCAGAATACATCTGTTACCAAAATAAAAATACTGACCTTCAGACCCAAGAGCCACGCAGAGCTCCAGGCTAACCAAGCTGTTGGCCAGCAAAGCTGTCAGAGTTGTGAGATTTGGCACCAAAAGTCAAAGCATTGACCCTGACTTCTAAAGGCCCTGGTGACACCTGCCCACGTGCAGGGCTGAGAAGGGGGTGACATTGTGGGAGGGACAGGGTCTCCTCTGGACTGCAGAGCTGCAGGTGGTGCGGTGTCTGCTTTCCAACTGGGATGGTGTGTGCTTGTGCCAAGTTCATCCAGCCTTCAAGAACCCAAACAGAGGTTTGTATTCTCATATTCTGGACACATGCTTTCTCGTGTAATGAATAACAGTAAGTAGACTCACAGGAATTAAATGGAAAGTAACCCTATAGGTGATCCTCAGAAGTCTGGCTTTTCGCATTAGAATGTGGACATGAGAAGTCCCCCGGAGTTTCCTGGGTTTAAATACTTCATTCCCAGCATGGGACACTGTTCAGGAAGGCTATGGAGCCTTTAGGAGGGGGAGCCTTGCTGGAAGGAATGTGTGACAGTCCACTACACTGGGTGCCTTTGTGTTGTTTCCTTCCATAAGCTGCTTCTAGTTGGCTGTCTTGGCCCAGCAACAAGGAAATATGGGCTACTGGATCTGTCTGTGGTAAAGTAGCAAGACTCATGACTGCCTCTCCAGACTCGGCCAGTGGCAGCTTCTGTTCCACAGAGAAGGACCCAGAGGACCGGGATGCCTTTATGTGACTTGTTTCGAATCCACTCCAGAGTCTCCTAGGATGGCTCGCAGATGAGTTTCCTCCCACCCCCACACCTCACTGCTCCAGAGAGCCACTGCCCCTCCAGGGGTTCCTAGGACCACCAGCACTGTCGCCACGGGGCACATGTTCTCCCTGATTCACTGGAGAGAGAGTCAGCAGAGCCATGGAAGAGCATGGGGAGTCCGCGTCTGCTCAGCTCCTCTTCCACAGATTCCAGTGCAGGGTTCTTCGTACACGTGTGTGCGAGTGTGTGTGCAGACCTTGGCACCTGAACACAGGAGTGCCTGGCACCCCCTCCATCGCTCTGCCGTTTGATTCCCTTCTGCACCTGAAGCTCTCTACTTCTGCTGCTGCACTGGCTGTCCAGGGGGCCCAGGGATCCTCCCGTGTGCCCTGGGTTACATCGCTGACTGACTCTGGGGGTTCTGAGTTAATCTAATGGCCTCACGCTTGTGCAGAAAGAGCTCTCACCCTCTGAGCCATTGCCCCAGCCCCCTCAGTCCATCACCAGGAGCACCCACACAGTTTGCATGGCTTTGCTTTTCTGGCTGAGTGGGTGCAGACTGATGGGCGTGGCCACCCTGCTGTGAGTCCTGCCAGGGTCCATGAGTCTGCTCAGTGCCTTTGGTGACAATCAACTGGTTGCAATGTTTTCCCCAGCTCTGAAAGCTCTGTGGATTAAATGTTTGCCTGTGATTTCAGGAGGATTTGGGGTGGGGGTTACCTCTTTTCCCACCACCCTTCGCTGTTGACTGCGCCTTGACAGCAAACAGTGGAGAGATGTTTTTCCTAATGGCTGACTGCAGTCCTCCCACTCCTAAGGAAAAGAAAACGGAATAATAAAGGCTTCCCTGGCCCTATCCTAAGCTTCATTACAAATAACAGAGGAAGAATGCAGACATAAACACATCACCTCCTGAGTGCTTTCTTGAAGATCTTATCCGTGGCACCTGAGCCCCAGCCACAGGTTTTAGCCATATACTTAAAAAGTATTTTTACATCTTCAGTGTAGTGATTCCACACTGAAGAAGAGTAACTGAGGTGTTCATTTCCTTTTCTCAGGCCTCAAGCCCAGCATGCTCTGGAGTCATACAGTTCCCAGATGATACACATTTCTACTGAAAATCTCAAAATCAGATATCTCAACCCTTTGTGAGATGAGCAGCTCTGCCTTGGGGTGTACTTAAGGAAAAGGGCTTCAGTTCTGAGATGTCCCAGCTCAAGTCTCTTTTGGACTGGGCTGCGATGCACTAGGAACCCCAGTGGTCAGTCTTGGCAACAGTTTCAGGTTTGAGGTTAAGCTACTGGGGTCACAGTGACTAACCACTGCATCAGCTAAGACATACACATCACGACACCACCCAAAGGACACATCACTGCATCACCCAAGGACTGGGGAAGGAAGTAAGGAAGCCCAAGGGGAAAGAAATCTCTCTTCCTCCCCCTAACTGTTTGCTGGTGTGTGTGGTGTTGGTGATAGCCTGCCTGCCCCCCCCCCGTGTGTGTGTGTGTGTGTGTGTGTGTGTGTGTGTGTGTGTGTGTGTGTATGCTTAGACCTGTGGATGGAGACAGCCTATTTTGCCATTATGGAGATTCCCCTGGATTTGAAGCGTCAATAAATCTCTTCTTCCCATAGCTTTCCCTGGTTTGGAGGCTCATCCCACAGTGTGTGGATGACTGTGACGCTCACCATGATTTACTGACAGGCTGTTCTTCACACAAAGCCTGCCAGTCTTTCCTAGAACTCAGGAGCACATGGTGAACATAATCTCATGTATTACATGCTGCCTCCTATGTTCAGATATAATCTTCATCTGGTAACTCTCCCCTGATCGTTCGTGTCCCTCACCGAGAGAGAGAGAGAGAGAGAGAGAGAGAGAGAGAGAGAGAGAGAGAGAGAGAGAGAGAGAGAGAGAGAGAGAGAGAGAGAGAGAGAGAGAGAGAGAGACAGAGAGAGACAGAGAGAGAGACAGAGAGAGAGAATAGGTGTGCCAGGGCTTCTGACTGCTCAGTGCGGAGTCTCCTGAGTGCTCAGGGAACATCTTCCTGAGTGCTCAGTGTACAATCTCCTGAGTACTCAGTGTGTACATTCCTGACCGCTTTGTGCACATCCTCCTGATGGCTCAGTGCTGATTCCAGTGCTTCTGTATTTCCATGCTTCACAGCACTGGCAGCTTTGCATCTTTCACTACTAAATGTAGCCATATCATTGCTCATGTCAACTTTTACTGCCTGGCATTTCCAT
Source organism: Zapus hudsonius (assembly GCA_004024765.1). NCBI lineage: Eukaryota > Metazoa > Chordata > Mammalia > Rodentia > Dipodidae > Zapus > Zapus hudsonius. The sequence goes on from PVHP010000576.1 coordinate 12,694, forward strand.
GTTGTTGTCTTTTTCATTTGTTCTTTGTAATCAAAACATGACAGAGTTGTAGCAAAATTCGTCCACACTCTGTGTAGCAAAGCAGATTTTATGTCAGATCTGTCTCCTTACCATTGTCCACTGTTAGCCTTGTCCCTTACTGTGCCTCTGTTCTAGCACAGGGGGTGGGAGATCATCATCACTTTATGTGACATTTCTCATTGTCAAAGGGAAAACAAAATCGTGACACTAGCCACAATCTAACCTCAGCACCTCCCACAAGCACACTTAAACCATTGCCTTTTCTCCATTATGACCGACACCCATTCTTTGCCTAGAGGAAAAGAATTAATGGGCCTCAAAGTTGTGGGGTTTTTTAATAATATCTTTCATAACTAAGCAATATATCCCCACTTTTTAGTGACACAGTGTGTCTCCTAGTGTTTTTTTCTATCATGACACTTAATAACTTGGTATTTTCCTAGGAGACTTTGTGAGTGGAATATGTCAGAGCCATTTCCCTTAGATGTCCAAGAGCACCTGTGTCATGGTTTGATACAGGTGTCCCCCACAAACGAATGTGTTCTGATAGATCGATACTCAGCTGATGGCAATTCGGGAATTAGAACCGCAGTAGAGCTGTGTTGTTGGGGGCAGACTTATGGGGTTATAAGCCAGCTTCCCCTTGCCAGGGTTTGGCACACCTTCCTGCCACTGTTTGCAGTGCTGTGGCCGAGGTGATGTCCAGCCCTCTGCTCATGCCATCGTTTTCCCTGCCAGAATGGAGTCTCCCCTCGAGTCCGTAAGCCAAATAAACCCATTCCTCTACAAGCCGCTTTTGCTTGGGTTCTATCTGCACAGCAACAAGAAAGATGACTGCAACAACCTGCTATGTGCCAGAAATGAAGATGATACAAAAAGGTGACCTTTTCTGAAATACAAGGAGGAACAGCGGTCACTGGAAGGGCTCTGCCTCTTAGATAATCAATGGACAGGAAGTCATGAGCGATTCCATATCTAAATTCAATCCCATCTAGTCCTCAGGAGACTAGAAGAGCACAGCCCACCTCACACACAAACTACATGCAGCCCTGTCTGGACACAAGTCTTTCTTCACATCATAAGCAAAGCCTGCTCAGTTCTTTCTGCATTAAGGCCTTCCAGCTCTGACCAAAATGCCCCATGAAACTCTGGCGACAGCACCGCATGTCATCTCTTAATCCAAAGTCTCCCACATTCCACTACCACCAACAAATCAGCTCCAAAGGCCTGGAGCCACACAATCAAGTGTCTAGCAGCAATGACCCCACACCGTTGTGACCAGATTTCTGTTGTAGGCACCTTCTTGCCAGGACAAAGCACCCGACCTAAAGCAGCTGATGTGAGGAAACGATTTTGTTTTACAGTCTGGAGGGGAAGCTTCATGGGGGCAGAGAAAGCCTGGCCTGAGCAGTGGCTAGACATCACCTCTACCACAGCAGGTGGAAAACAGCAGCAGGAAAGTGAGCCAACTACACTGGCCAACTGGGGGCTAACAGAGGTCCAAGGTCCACTCCCAGAAACACACCTCCTCCAGCAAGGCTCCCCCTCCCAGATTACCTGCAGTTGGGGACCAAGCATTCGGAACATGAGTTTATGATTCACACCAGCACAGCTGTGTCTGAGACTGACACCACATAATAGTCTTATGAACAAGTTCTAGAGCTTATCTAGGGTCAAAATGGGATTAAAGGAAGTAAGCCATTCACAAATTGTGGGGATGATCAATCAACACGTTTTCTAACCCCTGGCAGGCCTTTGCCTCGGGGTGGGGAGTAGGGGCTCCATGGCTGGGATGTGGGACCGACTCTCACCCTCGTCACTGTTGAGTTTGCGGAGGCAGAGAGGAATCTCATGATGTGTTTGTATAGAGTCTAGGCAACAGAAGATTTTGTTTTCTCTTTGGTGAGCATTTAGAAATAGAGACATACCAGCTCACTCCTGATTTAGAAGAAAAAGCCTATATTTTATGTAGATCACAGATAACCAGAGAAAATAATGTCTTGTGAAGCAGTCACCTGCTGTCCAGGGTTAGAATGTTAAATTCATTTCTAGGCCAACAGACTGTGTGTGGGCTCCAATTACTCAAAAATAGCACGTGCTCAAGACCAGACAACTGGGGATTCGGCTCCTTGCCAAGGTGCGCTGGCACACGGAGGAGCGACCAGCAGGTGTTCAGAGTTGGTCTGCCTGTTCTTTCACAATGAAATGCTGGCTGAAGGCTTCTTTGTGGGCTCCGTCTCAACCTTTCCCTGAGAGGGTAATAAAGAAGACTGCAATTCTGCCTTGATTGTTTCCAAGCTTGGGTCATGCTTGTGACCTCACGGGAGCTTCCAAACACTCTAATTGTCCCACCCCTTCCGTTCATACTACTCAGAGCCATGAACACCAGGAACCAGGACAGACACCACGCTGTCCGTCTCCACCAAAATGCCTGCCACAACCACCACGGGCTTCCATATGCTCCTAACAAAGCTAAGCGTGATCACGCTGTGCCTCAGTTTCTCTTCTGTGAAATGGTAACTAACATGGTTTTCTTCCTCTATTTGTTATCACGATGATATTGAAGTGTGTAAGTGTGTAGCAACTGTGCTTTAACCCAGAGTAAGTTCAAGTACTGCTAGAAGTTAGCTGCCCCCAGCATGCTTTGATCTCCGCAGAATAAACCACAGGATGCCTTCAGTTTGTTGCTTTGTTTTGTGACAATAACTGTGACCACTGCCTAGACAGAGAAGCAGAGGCGTAGGTGTGACTGAAGGGCCCACTGGACACTTGTGATGGCCACGCAGATCATCTCCAGAGGGATGTAGCCCAGGCTGTCATTGGAAGGGTGAACGAAATAATGAGCATAATGCTCCGTCCTAAGGTCTCGAGTCAGAGATCGTGTTGGAGCTGGTAGAAACCATTCCCAGCCTCTCTCTGCTGTTAGTTCCCTCGGAGGCTCATTGAGACAAGTGACTCTAACAGCAGCTAACAAACTGTGCCGGGCTGGCAGAAAATTCGCTTGCATCTGCTGGAGAACATGTTGGGAGCGCTGGGCGCCAGAGCCTGCGTTCCCAGCGCCTCCTTATGTAGGATCTCCATTTTCCCTGCTCTGCCCAGCTGCCATCTCATGACCAGTGTGTGGCGCCACTTCACACAGAGAAGACAAAGTCGTGATAAGTGCTTTACAGAACAGCCAGCATGGTGAAAGCAGGAGGCAGGCGGAAAGTACCGGTGCTCTGAAGGCAAGGCCGTCGAGAGGAAGGTCAATGCCAGCGTCCATCCAGGGGAGCACGTGGCAACTATTCAAGGAAAGGAGAGGGGGCTGGGATAACCCACCCTCACACACGCACACACAGACACAGGTGCACACACACATGCACACACAGAGACAGAGGCACACACAGACACACAATGCATGCACGCACATACACTAAGATAAAACATTCCTTCCATGAGGCATACAAGACCCTGCTCACTCTGCTCACTCAGTCTGAAGTCCATTGTCTCTTGCAACTAAACAGCATGCTAATGGGGGGAGGGGTGAAAGCTTCTCAGGAATGTGCACAGTGAGGCTGCACCACACAAGGTGCTGTGCACAGTGAGGCTCCACCACACAAGGTGCTGTGCACAGTGAGGCTGCACCACACAAGGTGCTGTGCACAGTGAGGCTCCACCACACAGGGTGCTGTGCACAGTGAGGCTGTACCACACAAATGCTGTGCACAGTGAGGCTCCACCACACAAGGTGCTGTGCACAGTGAGGCTCCACCACACAAGTGCTGTGCACAGTGAGGCTGTACCACACAAGTGCTGTGCACAGTGAGGCTCCACCACACAAGGTGCTATGCACAGTGAGGTTCCACCACACAAGCGCTGTGCACAGTGAGGCTCTACCACACAAGAAGCTGTGCACAGTGAGGCTCCACACACAAGGTGCTGTGCACAGTGAGGCTGCACCACACAAGGTGCTGTGCACAGTGAGGCTCCACCACACAAGGTGCTATGCACAGTGAGTCTGCACCACACAAGGGTGACTCCCATCTGCACTGGCCTTAATGTAGCAGATCCAGTGAGATGGAAAATAAAAGCTTTCTACATGCATTCCCTTCAATGTTGCAAGGCAAGGAATAAAATGCCATTAAGTCAGAGGACAAAGGGAACTGAGAGGAAAAGATGTCCAATGAGATCAGCGCATTTTTAGAAGCCAGAAAGGAGTTGCATTTGACCAAGTGTAGAGTGACGCGCTGACAGCCTGAGATGACAGCCATCCTCACAAAGGTCACCAGAACATGCCTGACTGTTAGTTTCCTTCACGTTGCTTGCATCAGCATCAGGTGGACAACAGCAGCAGGAGAGGGAGCTCAGTTCTGGCAAGGGGGCGCCGACTGTATCCCTCTGCCTTCAGAAGTGAACTCTTAGGACTCCACGTCGACTGCTTTCTGCTGTCATTTATTTTAAAGTTCTAGTCGTTCTTTTCGTCCCAAGTTTTACATCACATTCAGTTCACCAAGTCTTTTGTTTTAATATATTTTCCGGGAATTTTACATTGATATACAATTTTACAAAATTTTGCCCATGATATTTTTAATCTCGCAGGTGAGTGTAGGTGGGGCTATGCAGGCCTATGCAGAGATATGTTGCATACACACATGACCTTACAGATGTGATTTATATAAGCTTATATGATATAAACATATATACAGCCCTATCTCCTCATGTTTATTTTTGAACCTTTGGCTATTAATCAATGGGTTTTTAAGATGTTCTCATTAGAGCCAAGAAGAATGTCGGAACTATGTTCTCTGGCTCCCACATCCCTCAAGTACCGTGAAATTTCTCATGATAAAATCCCTGGTATCTCAAGACATGGTTCCCATGGCCACTTCCTTCTCTCTACCCACATATTTCAGGAATGTCCCTGCACAGCTACAGCTCTCTTGGCCAGAGGAAAACAAGGGCTTTCTGATAAACACTTTCCCCCGCCCTTTCAGCTGAAGGTAATAATGATGTAGAAGGTTATTCTTTCATCACCTAGACCCCAAACACTTTACTTCCAGTAGAGCTAAACCCACCCATTATGGCGTGGTGTGCCTGTGGGGTGAGGGCCACCCACTGGGAGCACATGAAGCCCTGCCCTTGTCTACGGCAGAGGCTTAGGGACCAGCTGATGAACGCAGTCCTCCTCTTGTCCTAAGGGTCCTCTTCTTTTTGATTCTGTTTCCTTTAAGTCCACTTGCGTGATTCACGGGCTTACTTCCGAGTCCACTCAAGTGGCAAAATCACAACGAGGTTTTGTATGTAACATCCAACTCACCTCCGCGGTTTCCTCCGTCTGAGATTCTGCCTTCTTCTCGTGTGCATTTCAGTAATACACACTCTTGCAATGAAAACAGACCCCATCCTTGGTCTGTTGGTTCCTAAACATTCTGACACCACACCTACCAGGAAGTGTGACGCAGCACCTACCACACTTGGTTCTCCCTCTGCCTCACCTCCATGTGGAAAACCTGTCTTCCCTCTCTCGTGCTCCACAGTTTCATAGAAATAATGCTCCTTGTGCAGTGGGAGCCTTCACTGTCTACTCACCCTTCCCTCAAATGTCAAGCCCATGACCCTTTCTCCAGCCTTCGGCAGGGGCGGTGAGGCTGAGGATCCTCCCCTCTTTGCTCCTCATCTCACGGTTCCTGCTCTGACAGGACCTGTCTCTGCTCCAGCTGTGTGGTTCTCTCGCTCCTGGTGCTGTTTTCACGTCTCTGAATCCACCTGCTTCGTTTCCAATCTTCTCTGGTGCCTCACAGCAAAAATGGGCCTTTGCGTGTATCACCTGTTGAATTTCTCTCTATCCCAACATAGTTTCCATCGTCCCCCACATGCCTGAGCCCTGCTGCTTCTGACAAGGTTTGACAAAGCATCCTGGGAATATTTTCAGATTCATCTGTAAGGGGCAAGAGATCTTGAGAAGTTTTCAAGGAAATTATCTGAGTCCCAGATGCCAGCAGAATTCTGATGGATAAATGAGCCCTGGGATGAGAGCAGAGAGGAACAGCAATGTCAGCTGGCAAGATCTACCCGTGCCGGGCCGTCTACCATGAAGAGAGCTAGAATGGAAAAGCTCCTAGGGCACGGGTGCTGAACTAGACAGTGACTTCTAAGGCCTCATCATGGACTGAGCAGTTTTAAGAAAGGGATTGTCGTAGCTGCGCTTTTCATACAGAATCCTGAAAGCCAGGGAGAGGATTTAAAGGATCATCACATCAAAATCTTTGACAGACTCTAGGGAAAAGGAGACTTGGTTAAGAGACAGGAAGGCCGTGGAGGGGCCTCTCTGCAGCCCCTTCCTAGTGACTGCCTGCATCATCGATTCCCCCCTCGGACCTTAGCTGGCCTTAAGGGAAACGATGAAACCAGGAGGGTTTGGTTTCAGAGCCCTGCCTTGAAATCTTTCCCAGGTCCTGGGATCCTGGGGTTTGAAAGAGCGTGTTCTTGAAAACGAGGTTGAAGACAGCTGAGTCAAGCATGAAGGAAGGTCTGGGACTGTCTCAGAACAAACGTACTTGAACGAGGGAAGGCCAGAGCAAGCTGGACTCAAGCTGGGTAAATCCAAAAGCCAACCCAGGTGTTGTAGCGTCACACGTCACTGGGAGGACCCTCCAACCCAGGCACGGTTTATGGGAGGAAAGGACTTACTGGAGTTATAGATCCAAGGGACGTTCTGTAACAGAGAAAGAGACTGGCCCCCTTCCCAGGTCCAAGCAGAGAGAAAAAGCCCAGCAACTCCAAAATCAAGCAAGACACTCAAGTGTGCAAACCACAGGAGCTCCAGGCTTGAGCCCAGACTGTTCTTTGCACAAGTATAGCTAGAATTCCAGATCCCCCCACACCTTAGGGCTGGACCCTAGGATCCAGCCAAGGTGACTCACCCTCCAGCCAGACAGTTGGAGGAAAACTTTAATAAACTCTTGACTCTTTGGGGAGACATCCACTCAAATCCCAGGAGATGTCAATGTCCCTCAGGTCAGCTCCACACTCCCCTCTGGATCCGGCCCCTTCCCTGAAAGTCTCCTCTCAGGCAGCCTGCCTTTCTTCTTGGGCCTCTGCCAGTCATGCTATGAAGCTGAATTTGCTCTTTATTGGAAATCCGTGGCACACACATTCTAGATTTTTGAAAGATGTCTTGAACACAACTTTTCAGATTTCTTCCCCAAATATGACTACTTTAAGCATTCTCTTTCCTGAAGGCTGTAATTTTTGCAAAAAGAACATGTACTTCTGATGACACAGAATTCCTGGAAATATGCTTTGCTGTGTGTATAGCTGTCACTTTCCTATCCTCCAACATCCAAATCAGGCGCTCTCCACTCTCCTTTCAATCATCCCTTATGGATTCTGGAATTCCATGTTTGCAGGTTTTCCCTAACCCTAAAGAAGGGTGGGGAGGAAAGGAAGTCCTGGCTGTGAGCTCGGGGTCATAGCTCACAGTCTGTCTTCCTTAAGCTCAGTACCAGGCTCTCTGGGTCTTTTCTTTCTTCTTTCCTCCCTCTCTCTTTTCTTTCCTCCCTTCTTTTCTTTTATTCAAAAAACTTGCTAAGCAACTTACATCAAACAGATACTGTGTTAGCGTGGCCTACCATATGGAATAAGTCTTCCACGTCCTTGTTTTGTGGAGTCCTCAGCCTACTGGGCAAATAAACCTAGGCCAGTAGACATAGGTGTGATTCAGGTCATCAATGACCAGCTCAGGAGGCTCAGGGATCGAAAATCACCTTTTGTGATGCAGTTTAGGCCCACAGACCCCCAGCCACAAGCCTCTCTGTCCTGTATGTCCTTTAGAGGCAGGGAAATCGACAGCTCATTTCTGTTTCTCTGCGGCTGGATGGCCGGATGGCGCTCGCAGGACAAGTACGGCCTACGGAGGTGTCTGGCGGGAGGCTGTGACTGTCTCCACTTCTTCCTGACACGAGGACTCCAGCCTGCAGCAGCCGCCCTGCCTAAGCGAGGTATGTGAATGCAGAGTGGCACACTGAGGTGACAGAACACGGCACAGATGGGCCCTCTGATCGATGTGCCAACGGGCGCCTCCCAAGGGGCTGCTGAACTTAACAGAACTATGATGATTATCTCGCCAGAAACACAGTTCCTCCTTGCGTGCCATCCAGTGGGTCCAGACGGAAAGTGATGACCAAGTGAGGAATTCGAGGCCCTCTAGATGGCCCCAGTGAGTCCAGCTGTTCCAGATGTGCAAAGGAAGCACGGCGAAGCCTCAGAGGATCTAGTTGGGAAGAGGCCCTGGTGTGAGGATCTGGGCTCACTGGGGACACCGCTGAAGTGTAGATGGTGATGACGGTGAAGAAAACAGAGACCAAGACCCCCCCAGAGGGATTCAGGATCTGTTTCTATTTCGCAAAGATTCCTTCAAGGCACAGAGTGAGGCTCCGAGGCTAAGAACACTTTGCTAAGACCGAGACGGCCCACCAGCCACATGGGGAAGCCCAGTCCTGCAGGGAGGCGGATGGGACACAGAGGTGACATCCCGGCTGGAGCTGGCTGACAAGACCCAGGGTGAAGCAGGAGACAGTCTCAAGGGAACGCGCAGAAGAGCGAGAGAGGAAGGCGGCCCAAGTTCTCTGACGTCCCCGCTCGCGCACAGGGCACCTGCAGCTGCACACACACATGCCTACGCCACACCCATCCCTGAAGACGCCATTCTAGCTGCTGGGGTGGAAGGACGGACGCCAGCGTTGGCAGCAGGCTCTTCTGAGACGCCTGCAGGTGGCCTTCTTAGCCTCACGCCCTCGCTCTCGTCCATGTGAGCATCTCCCAGAATGCACCGGTGGGTAGAGAAGATGTCACCCATTGAACGGAGGGAAACAGATGACCAGCAAGGCATGGCTTCAGAGCGATGCCAGGCAGAGGGGCTGCAGTTCCCGGATGTAGCACGAGGGCCTGGGTTTGTGAGCAGACCCGCAGCGTCTCAGCAAGGCTCCATATTGATTGCATTTTTTCAAAACTGCTCAGCTGATGTTTGTCAGAATAAATCTGCTTTTCACTTCTGAATGTTGGTTTGTGTGGAAGTAAACATGCATATGTATAAATACACACAGCCTGTGTGGCAACGCCTACATTCACGCATGTGAAGGGCACGTACGTGAACAAAGGCCTGACTCCTGTAGTCAAACACATAACTAGTGCGAACACAGTACGAGAACAGCAATCCTAGGTGCTCCCAGGGGCCTTTCTGGAAGGTGTTTGCTCCTCCCTCGGAGATTTAATTGCCAACGACTAGAGTCACTGAGCAGTTTGGTCAGTCGTAAGGCACCATGAACCTCAGAGCGGGGATTCATGGCAACGCTTCAGAAAGTCCTGAGGAGCAGAAGGCGTGGTTCTGTCACACAAAACGTACACGGCCTGCCTGAAGCCTTGGGTTCTAAACCCAGCACTGTGAAAACAGAATGTCCTAAGTATGGTCAGGTTTTGAACTCAGGACCTTGATCTGTTGCTGTACGTCCTCCCTCACTGTAGACAAGGCTCTACACAGACATTCCCTCTGCTCTAGACAACCGCGTTTGATAGCAGTGCAGATAAAGAATTTGCATGGAAACACACAACATGTTAGATTTGAGATTCTCACACAGGGCCTGGTGGCTCAGGCCTGTCATTGCATTTTCTCAGGAGGCCGAGGCAGCAGGAACACACATTCAAGGCCTGACTGGGCTATAGTGTGAGTTTCAGGCCAGACTGGGCAAGTGTGAGTCCTGTCTCAAAATGAAAAGCCGTAGAGGAGTGGGTTATGGTGCAGTGGTAGGCTGTTTGCCTAGCCCGTGAGATGCCCTGGGTTCATCTGCCAGGACTGCAGACATAACAGGTAGGCGATCACCAAGGCCCTCCTCAGAGTTCTTAATTTGGAATATTTTATGGGGCTTTGTTTTTCAGCACCAGCGAGCGTCTGCACAGCATGGTGACAGGTTCTGAGAGGCCTTCCTCCTCTCCTTGTGATAAGCTCCGAGACAAAGGGCAAAACACCAAGTGATTCTGCAGGTGTGAGTGTGGGTGTCATGGTTTGATCCAGGTGTCCCCCACAAACCAATGAATGTGTTCTGATAGATCGATCCTCAGCTGATGGCAATTCAGGAATTAGAACCTCACTAGAGCTGTGTTGTTGGGGGCGGGCTTATGGGGTTATAAGCCAGCTTCCCCTTGCCAGAGTTTGGCACACCTTCCTGCCGCTGTTTGCAGTGCTATGGCGGAGGTGATGTCCAGCCCTCTGCTCATGCCATCGTTTTCCCTGCCAGGATGGAGTCTCCCCTCGAGTCCGTAAGCCAAATAAACCCTTTCCTCCACAAGCCTCTTTTGTTTGGGTTCTTCCTGCGCAGCAACTAGAATGCTGACCGCAACAGTGGGTTTCTCAACATTCACCCCCAGTGTGTCTACTCTTTCCATGATCAATTGTGTGATGTCAGGGAGAGAGACTCTATTTTTTGGTCAATTTCCACTAACCGTCCTACCATAGAAGGCCAACATTGAGAGAAGTTAGCAGTAGTTACAGATCTACTGCTTGTGGTTAACGGGTGAATTTTAGAACCTCTGCCAATGTCCAGGATATGTCATCAGATATGATTTAATTCTAGCTGTACCTAGATGACTCGGATAACTTCCTGCAGCACAGCTAGGTGGAGGAATGCTTGTCAGGAGCCAGTCGGTAGCCCGTAGGCCGGAGGGAGACTTATTCAGCAATGGAATATGGCTAATCTTTAGGGCCTATCTCCAGAAGCCCCCTTCAAGTAAGCCTTAGTATATTCTCCCGGAGTTCCTTTGCCCATTGTGACGTAACTGACAGAAACACAGAAAGACATTTAGAAACAGAAGCCTGCCAAGCTTTGTGACTGAGCAAAACAATGCGGGCGGAACTGGGGACTTCTTAAGCTAAAGGGAGGCGGCTTTCAGTCAGGATCTGTCTTTGGAAAGACAGACCCATGTGTTCATCTCAATGCTGGGACAAAACACCCAACCAGAAAGAGCTTCTGGAAGGAAAGGGTTTATATTTGCTTGCAGTCTCATCGTGGTGGAGAGTGTGTGGTAAGAGCAGACAGTAGGGGGTTACATCTTGTCATCTTGGCTAGGAGGAAGCAGCAAGAGTGAGCTAATGTTGGCAAGGGGAGAGGAGCCAGACTATTCAACCTCAAGGTCTGTTCCCAGTGACGACACACTCTACCTATTCATCAGGCTCCACCAGCTGGGGATCAAGTATGAGGCTGACTCTCTCTCTCTCTCTCTCTCTCTCTCTCTCTCTCTCTCTCTCTCACACACACACACACACACACACACACCACAAGGCTATGGGGATGTTGCGGTCAGCTTTCTAGTTGCTGTACTGAAAGAACCCAAGCAAAAGCGGCTTGTGAAGGAATGGGTTTATTAGGCTTACGGACTCGAGGGGAGACTCATCCTGGCAGGGAAATCGACGGCATGAGTAGAGGGCTGGACATCACCTCTGCCACAGCCCTGCAAACAGCGGCAGGAAGGTGTGCCAAACACTGGCAAGGGGAAGCTGGCTTATAACCCCCATAAGCCCACCCCCAACAACACAGCTCCATCGAGGTTGTAAAACCCAAACTGCCATCAGCTGAGGATCCATCTATCAGAACACATTCATTTGTTGGTGGGGGACACCTGGATCAAACCATGACAGGGAAGCATTCTACATTCAAACCACCACTGTGGGGTTTTGCTGTTGGTTTGCTTTAGGTTTTAACTGAACCTCTTCATGGAAGGCCTTATGAACATCCGACTTGGATGTGTGATCTCATTCCCTCCTGAGCAGACACATGCACAGCCCAGCATGGATCATCCTGAAGTACTTCCTACGTGTGCTAACTGGACACGTTTCCCCCACAACAGTAAAGCCAGCTCTCTTCAGTTTCTCAGCTGTTCACTTTTGCGTAGACGCCCACCCTTAGGGTGAAGGTGAAATCGCCCGGTACTTCAGATGGCAGAGAGAGAGCACAGAGAACCACCTAGCGTTCAGATGAGATGACCACGTCAAAGCAGAGGCGGAGAGCCTGTGGTGCGGAGAGCCAGGGTTCACCTGTGGAGGTGACAGGTGGGGAAGGTGTCCCTGACTCGAGACCCCAACCAAGTCCTTAAATCAACATGGAAGATCAGTGGCCTTCAGACACCAGCACATGTGATCAGACCAGGAGATGGTCTGGGCCTAAAACCTCAAGTCAGCTGAGCCTGGAAGTACCTGGGACGTGAGGAAGCCCAAGCTTCCTTTTCAGTTCACAGGAAGTATTCCGTAAGTGATGAGCCCAGATCAGGGGCCTTGACTTCATTGGACACAGCAGTCCCGCAAGCTGGCCAAGAACAAGGTGTCCTGGTGACGTGCTTGGTTTTCATCATCAAGTTTAAAAAATATTTATTTATTTACTTACTTTCTTACTTATTTGGGAGGAGAGAACAAAAGGGTGTGTGCCAGGGCCTCTTGCCACTGAATCAAACTCCAGATGTAAGCGTCCCTTTGTGCATCTGGGTCCACGAGGGTCCTGGGGAACCGAACCCAGGCCATCAGGCTTTGAAAGCCAAAGCCTTCAACCTCTGAGCCACCGCGCCAACCCTCACCATGAGGGTGATGAAGATGGCGAGGGTGGGATGGTGTTGACCATGACCGTCATCCCTCAAGACAGCCACTACCCATGTGTGGCTACAGACTAGCTCTGCCTCTGGGTTCACAACAGTCACGTCCTAGGCAGTTGGGTGAGAATTGACAAAATGACACCAGGATTCCACGCGATACTTCAGCCTCAAGCGTGGGTTAGTTCTGTATTATCAGGTTAGCAGGATCTCTCAGCAAGACGTATCATAAAAAATAACACCAGCCCTCTTTTAATTGATCAAAACAATACATTTCATGGGGAGACAGATGGCTCAGAGGTTAAATGCACTTGCTTGTAAAGCCTGCCGGCCTGAGTCCAATTACCTAACACCCACATGAAGCCATCTGCAGTGAAGAGACCCCACTGCACATGCTCACGTGTGTGCATGTCACACCTGAGTATGCTCAGGCACACACACACGCACACACACACACACACACACACACACACACACACACACACCAATAAACAATATGAACTGATACGTGAATTAGCGGTTGGTGTATTAATCTGGCTCATGTTCTGTGAGTCACACGCGTCATAAGCGAATGTCCAAGGTCCACTGCGCTTTCTGAGTCCTTATTTTCACAGGCACAAAGCCAAAGGTTATGTCCCAATGGGAGTTTGGGCTTGTTAGAGGATTATGAAATTAATTCCTGCTGATATTTCATTTTTGGACTTCATCATATATCACCTCGAGTCAGATAACAACCTGGAGGTTTATTACTCCTGTATAAACTGCTCAGAGCTCAAACCCGAAGTAATGATTTACCTTCTACTAAGCTTCCAAATGAAACTCGAGTTACCAACAGGATGGCCTCACTCCCCCATAGAAACAAAGCCACAGTAACTGCACAGGAGGCGACCAGCATCCAGCTTCTCTCTCTACGAGAGAGAGAAATTACAAGAGAGAGTGATCGATGGCCCTTGCTAGGAATTTTAATTAAAGCCGTGAATGGAAAATTCAGCCTCTGCCGAATGGCAGCTGAGCTCAGGCGACCTGCCAGGAAGAAGGCCGAGGGCCACCCTGCCCTCTCCACGAGGCCTCCGAGGAGCTCAGAACCCAAAGCGAGCTGCTGCTGGTTGCTTGGTGACAGCGGGTGGACACAGGGTGTCTCCGGAGTGAGGGGAGCTGCCTCTTGTCTGTCACAGGACAACAGACTCTGTCTTGGTTTTGCTGCAGTCATCAAGCACAAGTCCCTTGGCAATTTGCTGAAGAACTATGGTTGGAGCACCAGCTCTCCACGCAGCACTGAGGCACAGTCTGGGCTCCTAAAGTGCTACTCTTCCAGAAGCTCAAGAAGGGTCATTTGTCACCCATGTCTGTAGATGTCTGTCCCCCTGCCCCCCGCCCAGGCTTTGGCATGTCTCACTAGCAAGTAGAAAGCACAGACTTGAACCGTCCCCTGGCTCAGTCTTGATCCCCACGTACAGAAGGTCTGTCTCTAGACAAGTCTCTTTACTGCTCAGGTTCTCGCCTGGACATCTACCAACTTTGAAGGGTGAATTATAAGAACAGGCGCCCTCATTCAGAATGCTTCAAAAATGATCGGCTATAAACAGAAGAAACATATAAGCAAACACGTGACATTTCTTTTTAATTTTATCAATTCTACTGACTCTCTGCTGTGATATTTGAAAGTTAGACATAGCTGGCTGACTCAATTGAGTCTCTAGCCCAAGTTATAATTAACTTGCTGATAAGTCAATATAGTTTACTATAAGCAACACTACTTCTTATCGGAATGATCCTTACATTGTATGTCTCCAGATGCATTCCCTCCAACAGCAGAGTAAAACAACGCTCTGCTCAGAAGAACCTACTGCCTGAATATTAATAACTCTTCCCCCTTCATGAAAGGCTCAAAGGCTCCAGGACTGTTTAGTGACCTGAAAAGGGACATTCAGGGTACCTTGTCCCTGCGATGTGCCCCTGGCCTCACAACACAGCCAGCTCCTAGCTTCTCTCCTCTCTCTCCAGAGCAGAAGAAATGTCAGCTGGGCACCAAGTTTCCAAGATTAAAAAACAAAACTACTTTCCACTTCCTTAAAGCCAGATACAGGCGAAGTTTTAATTAGAGCTAATGAGTTTTACACAGCGAAGTGAAGTGACATAAAGCGCCCATAATGTCCTCTCGGGCCACGTGTTCCTCTACTCTTAACTCCATCTTTCTTCCTGAGACACAGACCACCTTGGCCACATGTTTAAGACCCCCACAACCAACGGCAGAACCTGAGGTCCTGAGGATCTGAGAAACAGGGTCATCAAACCAGATGTTCGCGATGGAAAAAAATAAACGATCTTCTCTCAACCACTGTTGCTTCGTTTATTTATAAAATCCTGACTACGATCAGCGAGTCCTTTCCACGTTTTTCTTTTCTGAGTTCCCCGGCTGTCAAACAATCTATATGGCATCCTGACACTATCCATTAGCTTCTTTTGCCTCTATCCTCTTAATAAATAATCAGAGCTAGCTTAATACATAAATAGAGAACGGGAGGGGGGATTGCACCCAGACACAGGGCTGGGCAAGTCCTATGTAGCAGCAAGGAGGGAAACCACAGACGTTAACTGCAGCACCACGAATACGAGGAGACTAACTACCGATCAGGACCCGTCTTCCCAGTTCCTTCAACAGGAAACACTTGTTTCCTGCAAGGAAAAAAGTCCAGTCTGACAAGAGCCGAGCAGATCTCACTCTGGTCTCTGATTTCTGGCTCACCTTCCACACGGCACAGACGGACACAGAGGGGAGGAATGGCGAGAGCGCAGGAGCAAAGAGACTCAGGAGTCATTGTCCAGAATTTTCTTGGGGGGGTGGAGAAGGAACTTAAGCCCACGCCACAGAATAAGTCCTCCCTGATTCTGCTGTTATTTGCAGACAGAATGAGCTTACTGGGATCCTTGTTTTCCCTGGCTCGTGTGAGATGAGAGCCAAGCGGTCAGCCTTCACAACAGAGCCTTGTTCCTACTCAGGCACAGGATGAATAAGCGCATTTCTCTCCAAGAGAAGCTGCCTTCCCGGAATGCTAGGCTTTTTCTACACAAAGAAATGTGCAGGCAGTTCACAGCAAATGTCCATGTACGCTCTGACCTTCCCGCCTCCTATGGAATGAGGAGCTCAGTACACCTCAGAGGCCAGCAGAGGGCAGGCGGCTCTCTTAAATGCCCATTCTACACCGAGTGACAATGATGTACCTGCGGTGGTTTGAATGGGAAATGCCCCCAGCTGGTGGCGCTGCTTGGAAGCTGTGGGCCACTGCGGGGTGGCTTTGAGGTGTGTTAAGCCTGGACCCACCTGCGTGCTTCCTGCTTCCTGGCTGAAGTGTGCTGACTGACTCCCCCAGGTTCTGATGGCCCCCCACCATGATGGCCTCCACCCTCTAGAGTCACAGGCCCAAAGAGCCTTTCCTTCCTTAAACTGATAAGGTAGGTATTTGTTCAGGGCAACAGGAAAACATCTGATGCAGAAAACAGGTAGCTAGCTGCTCAATCAGAGTTGAGTCACCCATCCTGAGCCCCAGTTTTCAATTCAGCACCAAACACTCCCTTTACACACTTACCAGAACCCCTGCTTACCCGGCATGCTCTTCTAGAGAGAAACTCTTCGAAGCTGGAGCCCTGATGACCACAACCCAATTCCCCAGGGTTCAGAAGGATTTGCAGAATATCTACTGATGAATGAGTGATCAATCTTATGGAATACCTATTGGATGGATGAATGAATGATCAACCTTGTGGAGTATCTGCTGATGAATGAATGACCAACCTTCTGAAACTGAGCGCCACGATCCCCATTACAGATGAGTCTAAGTAGCTTGATCGAGATTGGGCAGAAAATTGATTCAAGGTTCACTTGACCTCAGAAACTCTTCTTAAGCAAATTTTCCCTTGTGGGAGCGGTATTATCAAGAAATCATCATTTTCAAAATTCCAGTTTCTACTTGTCTCTTTCACGTGCTATGCAATCACTGCTACCTTCCACACACTATATGGTATCCCTCTGAAATTCTTAGAGCAGAAGAGTTCGAGGTTTTCAAGCACGTTCATAGATATTCCCAGTTGAGCACCCCTAAACCAAAACCTGAACAGCACTAAAATCTGGTGCCATAATATTTTGTATTTCAGAGCATTTCACATTATCCGGGTGTTGAGACAGAAACTATAAGCTCATAAATTTTAACTCTATCTAGACGCTGACTGTTTGGCTGTTGATCTCAGTGTTAATTGTCTTCCTCCCACTCTCAGAATAGGAAGACAGACTGTCTCTACCCGTGCCAACAATGTCCGGCATGTAGTAGCTGCTGAAAATGTACAAGTCACGAACGACTTGCAGACCTACTAAGAGCACATTGTGTTGGCAGGTGACCGAACCTTGGTTTATACATGTCATGCGCTCAGGTAAAGAAATTTGTAGACCACTGGAGAATAAATCCTCCAGGGAAGACTTTTGGCCCAAGATACAGCTTTATTATGAATGCCTTGGTCTCACTTTGAGGCTCAGTGGGGACAGAGTGGGACATATTTTACAGCCCTGCTAGACTGAAGGAAACAAGCCCTGAATCACCAGAAAGCTGAGAATGGAGAGCCTCCATCTGGACAGTAAGAACCTGAGTAGGAAATTCTTCAAAACTTGTTGATAGGAGCACTGCTGGGTGCCTTTTTAAATTTATTTGACTATTTGACTCTTGACAACTGATATTACCCAGAGGCTTACCAAAAAAAAAAAGTTATAAAATGTAAAACACCATTTCCAGTCATTGCTTCTTTTTTTTCAGTCTCTGTGAGTACCCTACAATTCTGTTAGGTGTAAAGTGCTCACCAGAGCGGCCCTTGGCTAACACATGATGATGCTGACCTACTGACACCCAACCAATGCCTGTGCCTCGTGATGCACTGAAACTACGGTTTAGGATTTAGGAACAAAGATGAACAGCATTTCCGTTTAAAAAGAAAACAGCCTCAAGGCTGAAGTGGAGCTTCTCTCAGCCAGCGCTCTGGGACGAGCAGGGCGCCCTGAGCACTCAGTGTTTCTCTGCTTCCCACCCTTGCAGCTCCGTCTCTGCAGTGCGTGCTGAGGGCTGG
This sequence comes from Zapus hudsonius, assembly GCA_004024765.1. Classification (NCBI taxonomy): domain Eukaryota; kingdom Metazoa; phylum Chordata; class Mammalia; order Rodentia; family Dipodidae; genus Zapus; species Zapus hudsonius. The sequence continues at coordinate 30,433 of PVHP010000576.1, forward strand.
ACCATGTCATCGACTTATTCTCAAAATTCAGAAAGCTCCTTCGAACTTCCTTATTGCTTCAGAAGGAATCTAGTGTCCAGCACTAGAGGAAGGCACTTGGGAGCTGGCGTGTGGGCCTCTGTGTCCTCACAGCCTCTCACCGTCCCCTCCTTTGTCCCACCTTGGCTGGAGCTCAGGACTAACAGCTCTAATAGTGTCTCACTGCGCCTGGTCCCCCTCACATCCTTCTGCTGGGTCTTTTCCATAGTTTTCCTTTCTAGTCCTGATGGAAACACTTATTCTTTGTTTCACTAACACCTGTTATTGACCTTGAGTCTCGTCTGAGAGGCACTTCTTCCTAATGGAAACAAAAACCTTCACGATGAGATAGACGCTCCTGGACTCATCAGTGCTGAATCTAACATTCCCAATATGCACCCCATCAAAGATTACTGAAGGCATAGCTCAAGCTCAACCTTGATGTTAAGCTCATGTCTCCCATCTTGCAAACACCATCCTAAAGCCTCTGACAAGCTGTTCAACTTTGTGTCTCTTAGCAAATATCCAAATGTTTTGCTACCAAAGCATTTTGTTAAAATGCTTTTTCATTTTTTTTACTATGAAATCAAAGTGCAAAGTTTTACGAAGGCCCTTCATTTTCAGAAACTCGGAGAGAGTGTGGTTAATGCCACCTGGAGCATCTCCAGCTCACAGGAATTTGATAAAGCACTGCGGAGTTCTGAGGATTATTTATTCACAGTGAATAGGTTTGGGGGCCACTGATTATGGGATTGCACAGACAATGAAAGGAGAACTCTGAAGTGTCTAAGTCAGAATGTCCAGACAGTAAGAGTGAACACCATCTCATTTCCAGGACATCAATACTTCCTCACTAGCCTTGGGCCTTGTGGTAACTGCCAGACCATGAGTGGGCGGAACACGGATTTCCACCTGTTTCATAAAGCATCAAAAAGTGCATCTGGGCCGGAGAGATGGCTCGGCGGTTAAGGCACTTGCCTCCAGTGCCTAAAGCCCCTGGTTCAATTCCCCAGGACCCACATAAGCCAGACCCACAAGGTGGTGGCCCTGGTGCTCTCTCTCTCTCTCTCTCTCTCTCTCTGTCTCTCTCTATCTCTCTGCCTGAAAATGAATAAATAAAAATATATATTTTTTAAAGTGCATCTGCTAACGGTGACCAGGTGATGGGACCCCTGCGGAGACATGCAAGCAGCATGTACCCAAGGAAGGGTGCCCTGATGGCGCTATAGAGACGTGGCACACTCCAGGTGTTGTGACTGGCGGGATGGGCACTGAAGTGTGGCAGGGGACATGAGGAGCTCGTAGCAAAACTGAATCTTCAGATTCACACACACAAGCACACATCTGGTGAATGAATGGAGGGATACATGATGGATACAAGACAGCACTGAACCGTTCTCCTGTAGAAACCTGAATTCTTGTAGTTTTGTGAGTTTCAGGCAAGTTCACAGATTCCAGGCCTGACACCCCCCCCCAGTGGGAGGTGCCTCTAGTCAGAGCTCAAACCTAGATGCTAAAACCGATTGGTCAGGTATGGACCAAGCAGCTGTCTCTCTGACTTGCCTGGCCGAGGTCTTAAAAAGCCACTGAAACAAAGTCCAGCCTCTCTTCCCTCCATAACTCCAAATGGCTTCCTAGAAGGAGGACTTCTAAATTTCCAGGCCTTAGGAAGGTAAGGCCTTCCCTCACCCCGTTAGGCTGGGGTGAGGGGTGGCTCAAGAGTTTCCCCACATGAACCTTTTTCCTCATGAAGGGAGCCCTCTGTTCTCTTTCCTTCTTCTGCTTGTTTGGCTGAACAGCATAGATTTTGTTAACCCCTCTCCTACGTGTTCTCTCCACACTGGTGGCTGGAGATCTCTGTAACTTCCCGTTCTCTTTTAAATAAAGTCTCCCTCTATACCTTATCCTCTGGTGGGCTATAATTTTAATTCTTTAATTTTATAGACAAGAATTCACATGTCTGTGTGTGTGTGTAGGAGGGTGTACTGCACATGTGTGTGGTGTGCGCATGTCTCTCTGTGTGTGTGTGTGTGTGTGTGTGTGTGTGTGTGTGTAGGATGGTGTGCCTGCACACATGTGTTTGGTGTGTGCATGTCTGTCTGTGTTTGGGGGAGGGTGTACCTGCAGGTGTGTGGTGCCCAGAGATGAACACTGGGGGTTGTTCCTCAGTCACTGTCCACCTTTCTTTTTGAGGAAAGTTTCTCACTGAAACAGAGCTCCGCATTTGGACTAGACTAGCCACCCTCTGAACCCTGGGCATCCCCTGTCTCCACCTCTGCAGTGCTGGAACTGGGGGTGTTCTCAATGCTCAATGCCAGCCTGGAACTCTCTTCACCAAGCAAGCACTCCCCCACCGAGCGCCCTCTAGTGTTCTTGTTGGAACAGGGCAAATGCAGCTTGTTCTGTCCTAGGGATCTTGCTAGGCCTCTAACAAGATGGCAGGAAGTACAATGGTGCGCACTGAACTAGTGATCAGGAGCCACACTGAGCTGCCCATGAACACGAACCCGGTACCAAGACCAACCCTGAGGACGCTGTGAAGTAGAAATCATGCCAGTGCCCTGCACGGGGAGGTGTGGTGAGATGTAAGTGAAGAAAGCACCTTTTACATCAGCACCAAGATTGCATATTTTGACTGTTAAGCTGAAATCCAACATTGAGTGTGAGAAGCAAATGTGGGGTGAGATAACACAGAACTTAAGATGCTACCAGTACAGAACCAGTGTAGGTAGTAGTGGGCATGTGCGTCCTAAATTAACATTGGGAAAGTCCTACGCAACACTTGCACATTCAGAACTAGCACACAAGGGCCCCAGTGCAGAGCCCATTTATTACTGATTCTGATTATATCTGGTTTATGCAGCTTGGGCCCATGGGAGAACTGCAGGAATTCTAGTGACAGACATGCCACAGCCTTAATCTCTGGCTGCTGCAAGATTCATCAATGATTCAAGAACACAGCACATTATGAATAATTCATCCCTTCTCTCCTTTTGCAAAAATCATTCACATTTATATCAGCAAACTGATACCAACAAATTTTCTTGTTAAGAACATTACAAAGTGCATGGAAAACTCTTATAAAGTTTTTTTTTTTTACCTGACTATATAATTTCTCTTTTGCTGTATAGGCAAAGATAGATTTTAAAAGACAGCAAGCCAAAAGTATTTACATTCGTGTTAAGCTTAAGAACAGCATTAAAGAGAAATGTTATTGTGTGGAATTTAAACATGGAATTCAGGGATGAAAATTTTACATTATAATTTAAACTGGATTGACCACTTTCTGGTTGGATTGTCTCAGGGAGGTCACTAAAGCTCTGTGGGCTGCATGGAGGGTCTTCAGAAGTGTGCTGTGTAAATGGATGTCATACTGGTCTTTCCCCAAGGGTAGGGCAGGGGCTGCAATGAGGGAATGTACACAGAAATGACTTTTACAAAGCACATGAAAGTAAGATAACTTGACAGTTATCATGCACTTTCAAATGAAGGAAAATGCCTAAAAGTTCTCAGACACCCATTTTTGGACAACTTGCTTTTAAAATTACTAGCTGTAGGGGCTGGGTGTAAGGCTGGCCCATGCCTTTAATCCCAGGACTAGGCAGGCAGAGGCAGGAGGATCACTGTGAGTTCCAGACCACCCTGAGACTACATAGTGAATTCCAGGTCAGCCTGGGCTAGAGTGAGACCCTACTTCAAAAAAAAAAAAAAAAAAAAAACCCAGAAATTACTAACTCTTAAGCAAAAGTTTCAGTTTTCACTTGTTTGTGGGTTTAAATTAGACCCTTTAATTCCAGCATATAAAGTCACCAATGGCAAACTTTCCTCTCTGCCTCAGAAAATTCTTCCATATGCAAATAAATTAGGAGGATTAATCTTCCCAGAGCAAAAGCTTAAAATTTACAATTGTAGTAAGGTCAGAATATTTCGGAATTCATTTTTCATTCCTAGAATGCATTTTGCTTAGGGAAGACTTTCCAAGCAGAGCCAGTATCTTGGAAAGAAGAGTACTTAATCAAAGTCTCTCCTCTGTGGGTTTCATTTTGCTGCTTTTCTGTAAAACTCTGCTTCTGGGGTTCTGTCTTTGGACCCTCCACAGGGCATTAGCTGTAAAATCCCATGTTTGACAAGGAAGACAGATAAGGATGGCAAACATACAAAATAAAGGGAGATTATTAATGGACACTAAAAGATTGAACTGTGATTCTCAAAATCAGCAACCTAAAAGCTAACCTAGGGTGCCATGGAACAAATCAGATCTGTCGTGCTCCAAAACCAGATGCGTTCAATTTAAATAAAGGCTTTGATACTTACTGGCTCTATGCTCTTTCACAAAGAATTAGCTCTACCAAAATTAGTATATCGATCCTTAAAATAAGGATAAGAAAAATACCTGCCTCAAGAGAACTGTGGCGCAAAAGGGAAGAATCCAAATAAGAGATGCATAGAAAGCCTTCCGTGATTGTGTGTGTGTGTGTGTGTGTGTGTGTGTGTGTGTGAGAGAGAGAGAGAGAGAGAGAGAGAGAGAGAGAGAGAGAGAGAGAGAGGGAAATATATTTTTCACACAAAATTCTTGACTAGAGATTTCAGTTCAGATCTCTAAAAAATGGGTTGATATCAGGTCAGTGGACTAAATTGTGAACTAATTCATTTTCAATGCCCTCCCATACATACATATGAACACGCCACTACACCTTCACATATACACATGTGCATGTATGTAACACATTTCTCTGAATGGCAGGGAGGCTGCAATGGAGCTGGGAACCCAGATCATGAGAACTGCGTTTACTCGGGGAAATTAGTTGATTCTCCAACATTTCCTTAAGGTTAAATAGTGACGACCTGTGACAGGTGAAGAAAAGTCTCTTTATTCTAGATGTGGCCTCTGATGGCAAAATGACTCCATCAAGGTGAAGCAGAGCCATGCAGGAGCCTTGTTGGGCCAGTTAGAGGAGAGTGAGGACATTAGCAGGTCACATGTGTACATAACTGAGCGACCAACAGTGGCAAATTCTTTGGAAAGATGTCGTATGGTATGGAGCTCTGGGTTCATTGTTGCACACTAGATTTAGACCCCAAGTCAATAAAAATAGAAGAAATGCTCTATTTTAAGAATATAGAGTGGAAAATTTGGCCGAATTTGAAAGCTGTTGATTGTCTCCCCCAAACCCTAGGTAATCCAGAATTGTGTATATTTGTTAACCTACACTGACCTCACTCTCCGATGGAGATTATGTTTGTGTTTTTCAGGATGCAGTAAGAGAGCTGGGGCCCATCTAACCCTACCAACTGACCGTAGGCCGATAGCTGAGATTCTGGCAATAGAGGAGCCACCACAGTCATACCATGGAGGATCCATATGGAAACCCGCAGAGAATGACGGGATGAACAAGGGGCCCACAGCCACAGCCATTAAATCAACACAGGATAAGCCAGTGAGACAGAAACCAACGATTTCGACACAAAGACCCCTAAGCTCCCAACCTTAAAGCAGCCTTAATACTCACCCACCACGACTCAGGGATCTGAGCGGAAGAGGGGGCGGAAAGATTGTGAGAGCCGTGGTGGGGAGATTATCCAGAGGCATGGCACCCCTCAGTAACAACACACTTGGGCCAGGAGAACCCGGCTGAGTACTAGGCTTTCCATGGTCCCCTGTCACAAGGACTGATCCAGAAGACCCATGGAGGAGGATATCCAGCTGGTTGGGGATGGGGGAGGGGGAGCATCGGAGAATTGGGGATAACAACTCATTGTTTGCCCACTAAATAATGTAACTCATTATGGACAATAAAATAAAAAATAAAAAAAAGAATATAGAGAGCTGTTCAAATTGATTAGCTGTCCTTTCCATTCTTGTAATAAAGTTTATTTTTTCCTTTTAAAGTGGTATGAAATAGATATCTTGTCAGTCTGTAAATACCAGGTAAAATCTAGTTTAAACAGATATGAAGATTCTTCAATCTCAAAGGTCAATTCCCAGAAATATAACACCCCTCCTGTTGATTTTTTTTTCTATCCAGGGCTAATGTTACTTAATTATTTTGCATTTTTACACCATAAATCTCTCCTATGTAAGGCCCAAAGTGTAAATTATATGTGTTCCTAGTCCCACTCAGTAAACATGAATAAACGTCTTTGATGAAGCAAAAGCATTATTTTTTTTTTTAAAAAAAAGCAATTTAAATACTGAAATTACCCTGTCACTGTTGACTCATTTTCCTAAATCAAGGCTCTTCTGAGGCAGTTGGACAGGAAGAGGTGGGAATTTGGAGGACTCGTGCAAGCCCCAGCCCCAACATAGCCCCAGGGATCAGGGCTCTTTAACGGCTTCTGGCATTTTACAAACAAGGCTGAGCTTTTTCTGAGAAACAAACGTGAACCCCTGGCTAGTTCAGATCACAGCCACGGCTCTCACACATTTCCAAGTCAGAAGAGCGATATGTGTGTCTTTTTCAAAACTGTGAATTCTGGGCTTGGCAGCTGAGTAATGGCGGCTTCTGCAACGTGCTCACTAAGATAAATGGGGGTTTCACCCTCCTCCTTATTTGTTAAAAACTCTCTTGCATTTCCACACACACAACAGCCCATTTTTCACTACCAGGAACGGTTTGCAACGTGAACCAGGCTTTTCACTCACAGTAAATCAATATGAGTCAGAACAGCAGAAGAGAAGGCAGAATCTATCACCCAGTCTTTGGAGCTGCCCTCACACGAGTCCCAGAAGACAGACCAGGTTCCGTCGCTATAGCAACAGAGCTCTCAGGCTCTCCTGCCCATTTGTTCTGGTGACTTGACTTTCACCACACAGGTAGAAGCCTCATCAAGAATTTCCGTGGCAAAGAAGAAAAATCACCAAGTCAGTAACAATGCATGTGACCTTTCTATTGAGCTGTGAAGATTTAATCCAAAGGCGTTACAACAAAGAGATAATTCTATAACACTGCAACTCTCTCTGCTGACTTCAACTGAATTATTCATCATCTGTCACTTGGGCCCCGAGCATGCCTTTCTTACGCTGGAGAATAAAAGTAGTTAGTAGGAGAGGGTTCTCATGGTGGGTCAGATCATTTCACCAAAATGCAAACATCTGCTTTGAAAACCCTGAAATAACACTAATCTGCTCCTGAAATCTCTTTATAATTAGCAACACAAGACAATGCTGGTAATAAGGGAATTGCCCTCTGAGTTCTAGTAAGACGGTGTCAGGAGAGATAATAATAGATCTTGAATTATGTAAGCTTCAAGTTCATTATGACAATTAGAGGAGATGATGAGAGTGTCTTGAACAGCTCACGACCTAGCGTGGACACCGAAAAACACTGCTGTGGTCAGGGTAACTATTTTCACATAGTTCCAGTTATTCTACAGCCCTTTACGGGAAGCAACGACTTTCCAACTGCAATGCTTGGCATCGTGAGCTCTCTAAGGACAGAAGAAAGGCCTGAGGAGCAGTCTTAGTCCAGCCTTGAGTATGGCATGTGATTGCACAGATCCCCTACAAAGACTAATCTTGTGAATAGCTGAATGCATTTCATAGACCAGCTCTGACAGGAAGGTAGGCATGGAGGTGTGTTGGAGTCAGGATGTGAACATTGCATACATTGACACTTGAGACCTTATATACTCTAAACTTTAGTGTTTTATTTTACCTATAACAAAAAGATAGAAGACCATTACCCAGCTGTATAGAAGACAAGATTCTGTCAGATAGTACATGAAGGACTCAAAAAGGCCTAGCACAAAGGATTCATGAAATCTTAGTGGTCTTTCCTACAAAGATCTTACATTCATGTCCTTGGGAACCATTATTTCCAAATAGACTTTGAAGGCAGATTCAATACCTTTCTTAGAAGAACCATGAATGCATTTGTTTTCACAGGGGCAAGCAGGTTCTAGACAGCTTTCATTCCTGTATACTCCTGAGTTACAAGTTACCTTTAAAACCTCTATCAATTCACAATATCCATCCCATTGATAAAAAGAGTTATTCTTTTCTGTTTTATGCTCAAGAAAGAAACAAGGAGGGGACCATTCCTCCTTAGTCATTCCATAGACTAACGACCACATTAGTATAGTGAACCCTCCAAAAAATCCCAGGTAAAGAAATATGTTACTTAGTGGTAAAGAACATTTAATACGAGAGGCAAACTGACAGAGTTTGATCTGCAATTCCACAATCCCACTATCCAGCGGATTGGGGAGGGGAGGGCAGCGGGGTATTGGGGATAACAACTCATTGTTTGCCCACTAAATATTGTAACTTATTATGGACAATAAAAATAAAATAAAATAAATAAATAAATCCCACCACTCATCCACTTGGATCTTTTAGAAATCACATTTGAGATGTTTCCTTACACAGCCCACTGTGGCTTAAATTTCACTGTGGAGCTGAGTTTTGCCTTCTACTCAAAATCCTCCTGCCTCAGGCTCATCAGTACTGGGGTTACAGGTATGCACCACCTTGGCCAGCTTCTATAATTTGGGGGAATTCCCATGCTGTGTCTCTTCAGCTTCAATGGGAACAGCAACAGGATCTCCCACACTCTGATGAGCTACAATGCCATGTGCCAGTGTTTGGAAGAGACCAGCAGAGCCAGTAATCAGTAGTGGGAGTCATTTAGAAAGGTTGCTTAAACTCTGTAGTCTTTAAAAAAAGCCTCAGATTGTTGCCAGAATGATCTTTCTTTGGATTATACTTTGAACAATCTTACTATACTATGCTAGGGTAATGGCAGGTTGTGACTCAACTACAATGTTCCTCACATGAATACCCCAGCAAGGAACAGGAAAACTCCACCATCTCAACAACCATCTGACCCCTCAGGTAGCTCTTCTGCCACGGCCTCCTGGAGCAGCTTTGTGAGGCTTCTGGATTGTGCCCACACGTGCTCATTCTCTCCCACCATCTGTACCCAGCCCACACATTAGCTGTCCATTACCTGAGGGCATTTCCAATGTCAATGGTTAAAGCTCAAATGCTCCATAGATAAAAAGCTGGATCTGTGGATCATTGAGTGCATCAGCATAGGAGGTACATTAACTAAAATAGTTCCTGTCCAAATGTTTGCTAGTGCCTATCCTCAACAAAATGAGATTTTAAAAGAGAGATAAAATAGCAAGGATGATAAATATTAAGAGCTTTATCCAAGTGTGACAGTTGGTTTTCAATGTCAACTTGAGTGGATTTCAAGCGACCTAGGAGATACACCTCTGGGAGTGTCTGTGAGGGTGTTTCCAGGGAGTTTAACTGAAGAGCAAAGACCCACCTGAAGGCATCTCAGGGGCCGAGATCTCAAACTGAATTAAAATGGAAAAAGTAGAAAACTCAAAAACCTAATAAGCACATATTTCCCTTTCTCTGAGTCCTTATCTTCCCAGGTGTGAGGAGGCCACCCACCACCAACCTCCCTGTCCTCCCTGCCATGATGGCTCTTCTGCTTAAACCAAGACCAGAATAAATCCTTCCTCCATGAAGCCCTTTCTATCATTCACATCAGTTAGAACAGTAATTATTCAATGAAGGAAAAATATGTGATGAGTTCATGACAAAACATAAAATCCTCCCTGCTCTAAATCCTAGCCAGGCCTTGCCGGCCTGCAGAACGTGGAGCTTAGCAGAAGGACAGCAGCCTGAAAGCCTTCAGAGGATGTTCATTACTTTCAAATTTGAAATTGTACCAGGTCCTCTTAGGCCATTCTGGTGGTTTGACTCAGGTGTCCCCATAACTGAATGCACTTTACATCATGTATGTTATCAGTTTATGGGGGCCAATGGTGGAATGTGGTGGTTTGATCCAGGTGGCCCCCATAAACTTGTGTTCTGAATGCTTGGTCCCCTACTGATGGCAATTTTAGAACTGGAGCCTTGTTGGAGGTGTATTGTTGGGGACGGGTTGAGAGGTTTGATAGTCGGCTTCCCATTGCCAGTGTTGGGCACCCTCTCCTGCTGCTGCTGTGCATCTGTTGTTGGCCAGGAGGTGATGTCCAGCCTCTGCTCAGGCCATGGTATCCCTGCCATCATGGGGTTTCCTCTCCAGTCCTTTAGCCAAAATGACCCCTTTCCTCCCATCAGCTGCCTTGGGCCAGGTTCTTTGTGCCACCAATGAGAAGTTGGCTACAAGAGTAAAATCGGTGCCAAGGAATGGAGTCATTACTGCCAGAAACCCGACTGTGTGGCTTTTGACCTCTCAGAACTGATTTAAAGGAGAAAAGTGGAAGGATTTGAAACCTTGGCTGAAGATATTCCTTGCAGTGCTGTAAGTACAGCTTAGTGAACCATTCTGGAAAGAGTTGAAAGACCTGAATGCTGTCAGAACGGTGGGCTGTGAGATTTTGCTTATGAGGGTGAGAAAGAACGTTGTTGTGACTGGTCTCGAAGCAGTCTGTGGGAGGCTTGCTGTGTTCTGCTTGCCTGAGAACTGGTGCAGAGGTGCTCTGTGTCGAAAGGGACTGGTGTGAGCAGATGCAGATGCACAGATGCGCCTGAAGTGGATGCAAGCCAACGTGTCCACGGAAGCATGCAGCTGTATCCACCTGAGAATATGTTGTCATGTGAGATATGATCTTCGTACCCTGGCTTCTAGAAATTAACCATTCAATCAGACACTGAGCATAAAATGTCTTCCTGACTTCCGTGGAAGTTGTGCCCATTCTCCCCTACTTTTTATGTTTCTTTCTCATTATTTTTGTTTAAATATACAAAGAGATAATTGGTCATGTTCATGCCAAACATAAAGCGATATACAAGCAAAGTGAATGTGTGTCATTTATCAACCTTGAAGGAAAAGTGGTTGGCAATCAAAGTGTTAACTCGGGCTTATTAAACAATCCTGTACCTATGCCTTCTGAGGGCTACTTCTTCCTAAGCCTTGTTTTCATAACTGGGTAATCTTCAAGCAAAAGCAAGGTAAGGAGTTTTAAGTAATACACATTTGCCCTGCATTGTTTTTTGAATTGGACTGGTTCGTTATGACCATAAAAAAGCTCGGTCACTCTTAGGATGGACAGACAGCCAGGGGGAAATGCTGACAGACACTACACATTCACTGCCTGCATATTTGATAGGAGAATGTTTATAAATGCATCTACGTAGATGCAGCTCTATTCAACAGCTTCAATAAAGTGTGACTGAGATTAAAACACACCCATGTTACAAACACAACCTCCCTAGACTGTCACACGAGGAAGACACAGGGAGGTGGCCATGTTCCTCCTCTGTCTGAGAATCACAGGCAAGTGCTGCTTAGTCCACAAATTCAAAGAAAAAAGCAACTGAACTGTGACCAACAATGAGCACACAGTCAACACTTCTGAGATTTTGAGTAATAGCTGCCAATTCCTCACCCTGAGTTGAAGCGGAATGACAGTTCCAGCCAATCAAAAGAAGCAGTGTGTTCACTCAACCTAAGGGAGGCACAGAGAAAGTGTGTGATAACAGTTCATGGGGGTAGGGGGCCCGGGGATTTAGTTCCTAAGCCTCTGGAGATAAGCAGAACGAGAAGAGGATATTTTATACCACCAGGATAGAAACAGACTCTCAGTAGCAAAAGATGCACATTTTCTTTTGTGAGTAAATGATTTTGCTATCCAACTCAGGGGGTAATAGAAAATTTCCTTTAAAAAATCAATTCTTCAAGGGCTGGAGAGATGGCTCAGTGATTAAGGCACTTGCCTCCAGTGCCTAAGGCCCCCGGTTCAATTCCCCAGGACCCACATAAGCCAGACCCACAAGGTGGTGGCTCTGGTGCTCTCTATCTATCTATCTATCTATCTATCTATCTATCTATCTATCTATCTACCTATCTATCTCTATCTCTCTGCTTGAAAATGAATAAATAAAATAGTTTTTAAAAATTCAATTCTTCAAAAAGATGAATTTTCACATAAAATGTGCTGCAAAATAGTAAAACTGTCAGTGAACAGTATAAAAATTGAGAAAGTGAATGGTTAAATTCCACTAAAGGCAGGTGTACACATGTTCTGAAGCCCGAAGCTGTACCTCATCGCAGCGCACGGCCCCACAGGCCTGCCTGAAGCTCCAGAAAGAGGAGGCTGAGTGTTATCCACTGATATTGATCAAACGATGTTCTCATTCAGGGATTTGATGCACTTTTTCTAGTAAAAGTGCAAAACTCAATTCCTCAGTAGACAAGATATGAATACAACTCCCCAATAAGAAACCAGTTCCTGAAAAGAAGAATGGACCATCAAAAATATCTTACGTATTAAATGCTACAGCTCATTTTCTTTATAAATATGGATATTAAATTAGTAGATATTTTTAAAAATATGATGACCGGACACAAAGAGCATATGCAATTTATATTTTGGTTTTTAGATACTAGATTACCTTCTAGGGGAAAGTGTCTAACTTATTAATTATGGGTTTATTAACATGTCTAGCTTTAAAAAGAACTACTATTTAATAAACCCGAGGATTGTAGGCTCTCGGGTCTAATATTCTCAGGAGGCTGAGAGATTAGCTTGGCAAAATTTTAATACATCCATGGAGGTTCTAAATCACATTTATTTAATATGGCTAAGTGAAAGCAGGCAGGTTGGGCTTCAAATTCTGCCTCTCAGCCTTGCAATAAGGAAGAAAGCTCCAGCCAGCCACTCGGGTAACTGCCTGTCCTGGTGAGCTTTGCCCAGATATATCCTCAGACATTGCTAACAGATGCTTATGTAATTTTTGCTGTCATTCCTAGGCAGAGCAATCATTGCAACCTGGGGTTTAAAAATCAACAAACACTATCCTAAAATTAGCTGAAGCCACAAAATTATTGACATATTTTAAGGTTAAATTATGATGAAACTTTTCTTTAAATACACGTTTCAGAAGTTTAAAAAGATAACAGAACTGCCATACAGATAAGTTTCAGTCAGAAGTCAGAAGTGAGAAGACTTTACGTTGACAACCCTTCTACTGGGCCGTTGTAGGTTTTAGAATCTGAAGAGCCTGCATGCGTCACACAAAACGCTCATGAAGTCGGTTCACAAAAGATGCTTCTAACTTATTCAAATGATAAGAGACTATATCTCCTTTAACAGCCTCTGTTCTTCAGGAAATAGCTAAAACAAGGCAAAAATACTTTATTAACTGAAGATTTGCTGGGATATGAGTAATTCTTGGTCTTAGCAAACACAGAAGCTTTCCTGAGAGGATAAACTCTGGGATCATCACCGAGCAGATTGATATACCAACTTACAGGGTCACCCGCTATAACCGAGGAGTGTTGGTGACTTAAGGCAGAGTCCCTGTGCGATGGACGGGGACTCCATGTCAGCCACTAGTCAGGCCGACTCAGAAAAGCAAGGAGTAAGTGTCAATCGCTTCTAAAGGGGGTGACTGCTGAGCTTACCACGTGGAGATGACAGGAACCAGTAAGAGAGTCTCCATGCCAGGCAGGCACAGCCTCTACTAACTGTGTTGAACTAAAGTAACTAAAATGAGGACATGCTAAGTGTCACACTGTAGTGACGCCTGTGACCCATGTGTTGGTACGTGTGTGACAGTTCGCCCTGCTGTAGAGCATTGTAACTTGCTCGACCTGTGAGCCTACGACACCTGTCAGCTCCATTCCATCTGGAGGCACCATGGGCCTTGTCACAGTGCCTGTCATTTTCCCCAACTCACGTTCCGATTATTCCCATCAAGGACGAGAGAGCAAGGGACAAGCAAACGTTACCCTGATGAAGAGGATCTTCTCTCCCACTCGGTATCTCCCTTGGGAGAGCCGCTCCACACAGAACTTGTTCGGGCATTTGCAAGGAGGGTCTTCAGAAATTCTTTTCACCTGAAACAGAGGAACGGGCAAGTTCATTGTCCCTCTTCAGGTTCCGAGCGGTTCATTTTGTAAGAGCCTCAAAGATGTCTGAACCCTGAATTATCTAGTTCTCGTTCTTTGCACACGCATGGGGCCCTCTGCGTTGTCACTCTGGAAAGGTCAAGGTCGAAGGCATGTGCTGAAGCACTGAGCACAAGGCTGGTGGGGCTGACAAGGTCAGCAGGTCAGGAGCAAGGGAACGCCGAGAATGAGGAAGGTGGTGTGCGAGAGGTGGCCAGCTCTCCTCAACGCAAGGATAAAGCACTTCATGGTAGGCAGCCTGGAAACCAGAGCAGAAAGTGACTAACATAATGTGTGTTCCCTCAGTCTAACTTTATGTTGAAATAAATTCAGATAAATTGTTATTAAAGGAGGCTACTGTTTTATTTTGAAGCCTAAGATTTTTCTCTAGGAAGACATCACCAATTCATCCAGAGTCACCCTGCCATTCTCCCCATTTCAGTGATGGTCACCTACCAAACTCTACTTCAGTAATTAGAATTCATGCGCATTTTATTTTATGGAATCCATGCCCGGATATCAGATTTTATATGTGTTTTCCCACTCAACTCTGAAAATCATATATTTTACCCAAGTGGCAAAAGCATGATGATTTAATAGTTCTGAACATCAGGATAGCATAACAGTCTCTGTTTTAGAACTAGACGAATGCACGTGTCCTTTTGGATGCTGCCCTTCATCTCCGTGCCTCCCTCTCAGCAACTCAACAACTAAGAGACTCGGAACCATAAGCCATGCTCCTGGGAAAAATCTCATGGGAGAAACCAAGCTACCAGCCCGAATCTGAGAAGGCAGACAAAACATTTTTAGTTTCTTAGTAAGTTGACTCAAATTCTATAAAGATGTCAAGGAGAAAGGAAAGTTTTTACAACACTGATTGGAATAGACAGCCATTATTGGGGAGACTGGAGGTTCCTTGGATTATCACTAACAGAACTACTGTGAAATTTCCAGAACTATACAGCCGCAGGAAAGGGAGCTGGCCTCTCAGGGCCAAGGGCACTCCCACAGTTACTAGAGTATCAGTCATGATGGCTGAGTCATGGAATCCATCAAAGTGACCAGCGGAGATACGGAAAGTGCCAGGCACAGACAACACAGAAGCCACTCAGCCATGAGACGGCAATCATGTGTAACAGAACAGATGAACACAGAGGACACAGATTGAGTGAAATAATAATCCAATCTCAAAACACATTTCTGACAACCTTGCTTTTGTATGAAATCTGCAAAAGATCTCAGAGAAATACAAAGTAGGGTCATGGTTACTTGTTGGGCACTGCTTGTTGGCATTGCTAAATGGGACACGGAGAACAAAGGGTTAAGAGGATGTTGGAGAATGAGGTCTGAACCCCCCCCCCGCAAACCCTGTAGGCGTTTCCCCATCTCCACCCTCTACCCTAAAACTCCTGACCCCCTAAGCAAGCCACAGGAACCCAGCGTTCTCACCTCAGCATGACTGGCAATGGGTGTCAGACCCAGGTGACAAATTTCTCTATAACCATCCCCATGGGACCCAGGACCCACCGTGGGTGGATAGAATCACGTATTTCCCTCCGCTCAGGCCCCCCAATTATACAAATTAGGTATTCACGGGTTGTCTGCACTCACCTATCCCCTTGCAGGATGCCCACTCACCACCCTGCCTGACCAATCCCCTTGCCCTCCCCTGCTCCTCATCCTCCTGGATTCTTTTCTCTATAAATGTAAGCTCTCCCCATTCAATAAATGACACATGGATACACGCTCGCGTCTGTGTCCCGAGAGCGTCCTCTCGTCCACCCCCAGCTCTGTGGAACCACCCTGAGACAGCAAACCAGCGGCCCGAGGCTGCAGCTTCCAACCGGCTTGTCTCTGGTGGCTGACAGCACCACCAGCAGGAGAAACGCCAGTTACTAAGCAATAGAAGGTTGTGGGATGGGGCAGATGAGCCCAGGGATGTCGAAGGGTCTGTCATTACGGCTGGATACAAAGACTGAGTTCAAGAAATACAACGCATAGCTTAGGCACTGCAGTTATAATGGCAAGTTTTTCTTGAAATTATGAAGAGTATGACTATTATATTTCCTCACCACAAAGTGACAGATACGTGTGGAATGTGTTCACTGATAGACTAGGTCTATCCATTCTACAGTGTATATACTTCAAAGCATATATATATATATATATATATATATATATATATATATATATATATATGATTATTTGTCAATTGGAAAAAATTCAATTGAAAAATCTTCATTTGGCAGTCTTATGATCAGGCATAAGTCACTGAAAGTCTCAAGAATATACTTGTTATCCCTGGAAATCCATTCTGTTTTCACAAACCTTCAAACTTCGAGAATATGTTGAAATGAGGGAGGAAGAAAGTTTTGCTTGACCGTCCTGAATAGCCAAGCCTCTCACACATTCAATGTCATATACTTCCTGCACATTTCCTCATGATCATTATTCAGATGCTATTATTATCTTCTACAATAATATTAATTCAACAAATATAAAATTCATGGTGCCTACAGGTTTGTCATCAAAGAAATTGGGCCATTATTTTCAATGATACAATGTCTAACTTCACCAGCCTTCTACCAAGCGAAAGCTGTTAGTAGAGTGATACCTAAATCCCTTACATGTTATCAAAGAAGTAAGCAACGGTGCTTTTATAATATGAAGTTTCCAGAAAGCATGAAAACAATCGATGCTGAAAGGAAGCAAGAAAAATGCAGGAACCGATTTATCTTTCAAATGGCCTAATGGTGGCTCACTGAGGTCCTGAGGACGCTGTACGTGGGAGACAGAACATGAGAAACCACTTCAGAAAACACGTCTCCTTAGCCCCATCTCCTCTCCCCATGGAGCCAACGCAGACGCCAACAAGTCGCTTTTGTGCTCACACTGTATGGTGGTCATTGGTGGCCTGGAGCATGTACTGGGATTTGGTTTCTTAAGAATCGAGATAGTATTTCCCTTCCGTTTAAAATCATTGATAAGAAGTGTAATGCCTTCAGGAAAAATACAAATGTTTAGTAATCGGCCTTCGGACATATAAATGAGTGTGAGCATGATGACATGAAAATTATCTGAGCAGAGCAGATACAGGGCTGAAGCAGGAGCGCATAGAGATAACACACTGCAGGGAGTCTACTTATCCATCCTCAGTGGGTGACTCACTGCAGGGGGACCTACCTGTCCATCCTCAGTGGGTGACTAGTTCAGTGAAGGATGGAGGGTACTTCCGTTTCCCTCTGGATCACGGTGATTGCACTTAAACAGGACACATGGAAGTGGGTGACAGTGAAGCGATGTCTCACCCTTTAGCCTCACAGAAGCACACTGTGGGCTGGGTCATGGGATCAGTGAATGTGCTGGTGTGCTGTTCTGCAGAGTGGGCTGCATCCCTCTAGCTGGTGTTCATGATCACATGACACACAGACGCTTTATTATAGAAATACTTTCGTGAAAGTGGCCCACTTTGCTTCAAAAGAAGAGCAATGATGACAGAGAACTGAGACAGGTAGGGAAGAAAGCTTTGGTCGCCTGAACGATCAGACAGCCTGAAGCGCGGGGTCTGTGGCAGCTTGTGTCCTGCAACCCTGCTCCCCACCTATTGTGCACAATCACAAGTCCATGGGCAAAACCTTTCTTTCCGCTGTACTACTCTCAGACAAAGCGAAGATGCTGCCAGCATCAAATGAAGAACCACACAAGAGACATTTTCTGGAGTGGCCTGCCCTCTCCTCAAGTCTCCCTACTACAAAAGTTGACTTGATTTAAAAAAAAACATTGTATTTTTGTGTTTTTTTAAAATTATGTGGCAGAAATGGAAGAGACACAACCAGACTGGGGGTGGTTGACACACATTGTTAAGTAAGCAGTGGTTGACGGCTTCAGGGCTCCTAGTGTTACTTCGGGATAGGTCATCTGGTAGGTGCTGGTTTCTTGTGTCCTCCTGGCTAGGAACCCAGCCAGTCTGTGCAGAGATGGGATTTGAGGAGCCTGGTGACTCAGATTTATCCTATATCATCCTATCTCTCCTCTCCAGACTGAGCAAACTGATGGAGAATAGGAAGAAAGTATGAATGGTTTCTTATAACTGTATTCAACTCATTGTGTGAAAGCTAGCCCCACTCAAGGGAGCCTAGAGAGAGCTGAACCTAGCCTCGCCACTTATCTGGGCTGAATCGCTCTATCAGGACATCTGGAGAATAAATTAACCTGAATAGACTCTACTGTGCTTCTTTCGTGATATCTTGATTAAGGAAGGTGGGCTGTATTGTCCACACAAAAGGTCACCTATTTCCGTCACTATTCCCGTAAGAATCAAGCAAGAAAATATGAGCAGACAATGGTGGCTTTAATACTGGCTGCTGCTGAAACCCCTTGCTGGAATGTGAACCGGAACACAGGTCTCCTCTTCCTCTCTTTATTTACTTCCCTGCTCTTCGCGCCTCCACATTCTTGGCTTTCTTTTCCTTCCCGCTTTACTTCTTTCCTTTCTTTTTGGTGTCACATATAATAACATATCAGAGGACATTATAGCCACAGGTACTGTGAAAATAGATCTGTCTTTCATGGGAGGACTTATACAATAAGCTAAATGAATAATGAATTGAAACCACAAAATCCTTACATATACACAGTAAGGTCCTGAGGAAGCTGTGGGCATTGCCTGGTAAAAGAGGCCATGAATGAAATGGGAGGAAACCTAACCCCTGTCTCAGTCAATGGTTCCTTCCAACACTGAACTCTTGATCAAAGAGACCCATTAAGTCCCCCAAACAAGACAGGCTTCTAGTCAAAGCTCTTGAATGCCCACCCTAGGCCAAAGATAAGACCCTATTGCTGAAGAACACAGAGAGTTATCCCACAACACTGAGAACCCCTGCAAAATCCAGAATGGCAACCAGCTCCCAGATGCTAGCACGTGCACTGCTGGTAGGCACTACATGAGCTGCCAGGGGAAATTGGTCAATGATATTTAGAGAAAGCAGAGACCACCAATATAAAATTCAGAATGTTGTCACACGAGAATGCTGAACACACTGCTCTATGGGAGAGACCAGCAAGTCAAGAAGTGATCACTTATGTAATAGTGGCACCAAAACCTAAGGGGTTAATCAATGGCTTTCAAGTTGGCCAAGAAATCCACTCAGTGACAATGAATCCTTAACTGGAATTGGGATCCAGAGCAAAATCCTATGGAGACCAAAAACTTGGGCTCCAAAGGAAATTCCCACTACCAGAGAACAACAGAGAGGCTACACCCATTAGAATCTTGCCAAATTAACAATGTGTGTCTCATTTAACCTATACGGATCTCACTCTTCGATGGAGATTCTGTTTGTAATTTTTTCAGAAGGCAGTGAGAGAGCCGAGGTCAATCCAACTCCACCAACAAGACACGGGATGATGGCTGACATCCCAGCAAGAGATGAACCACCCTGGGCTTATCATAGAGGCCCTAATTGAAACCTCTGAGAAAGTGGTGTGATAAAAGAGAGACCTATCACCACAGCAAGGCAGATAACCCAGGAGAGGTCAAGGAGACCAACACCAACGATATCCAGTACAACCCAGAGCAGAAGTTCTAAGACGCTTAAGATCTCAACAATAAAACAGACCTAAAATGCACCCACCATAACTTAGGGAACTGAGCAGAAGAGGTGGCCCACACAAAGATTTTAAGAGCCATGGTGGAGGAGAATATCCAGAGACATTGCCCCCTCATCAATGGCACACAAAGGAGGGGACCTGACTACCTCCTGTGCTATTTATAAACTCCTACCCCATGGACTGATCCAGTGTGCCCACAAGGAGGGTCCCCAATGGGTTGTGGACAGGGAGGAGGGTAATGGGGATATTATCAGAAGATATGCTTATACAATGTATGTAATTGTGGATAATAAAGACAAAAATATTTTATTTATTTGCAAGTAGAGAGAATACAGAGAGAGAGAGAGAGAGAGAGAGAGAGAGAGAGAGAGAGAGAGAGAGAGAGAGAGTAGGGCACACCAGGGCCTCTCGCCACTGCAAACAAACTCCAGATGCACGTGCCACTTAATGTGTCTGGCTTACGTGGGTACTAGGGAATTGAGCTCAGATCTTTAGGCTTTTCAGGCAAGCACCTTAACAGCTAAGTTATCCATCCAGCCCAGCAGTCTTTTTTAAGTCTTCGTGCAAACAAAGTTTCAACTAGTAACTGCAATACACACCTGTAGTGATGGCATGTCAGAAGGACTGTTTCCTACATGAAGGTCTGACTTGCAACATTAATGAGGCTCAAAATACTTTTAGTTTTGTTCCACTGTCCCTGAAATAAGCTTTAGGAAAGGGGTTTCACTTACACAGCAAATTATTCAATGCAGCTTTTTCAAACACAGAGTGAAGGAAACTGTAAGAAAGTGGGTTTTTTCTTGCCAAATAAATTTAGAAAATCCAGGATTAACTAATATCCTATTGCGAAATGCAATAAACCTGTGATGTGTCAAAGTGAAATTCCAACCCGAAGCAGAGACAACGGGAAGCTGGTTTTCTTAAGCTCTCTTAACCATGGATGCTTTTTCCCACAGTGCACTTGGTGGGGTAGCTTTTCCTAGGCCCTCCTTGAGACGTGCTTCTTCAGAGAATTATAGACCACAGTGTTCTGTGGGCAAGAGCACAAGTGTGTCCAGTTTTCACACTTCCTACATTCAAGTTCTTGAACTGAGCCAACTGTTGTATTCTCCAACTCCAGTAACCTTCACCAGGGTGTCAGGTTCTTATGAAGTGCCCTCCATTGCGTTGGATGGAAGGTAGAGGCTAAAGCCACTGCCTTGTAGACAGTCACTGCCTGCTGCCTATAGAAGGGTTTTTTCTGAGTTGGGATACAGATAAAACTTGTCCTGGTCCTCTTTGTGTTTCTCCCCTTCCCAAGGATAAAGATGGCTAGTCGTGAGACAAGCTGGTGATGGAATGGGAGAATTCTAGCAACTTCTCCCTGGTTCACAAACATGGCTCCAACTGTCAGCCTCTCTCCTCTTGGCAAGATTTCAGTGGAACTGCAAAGGGCATGTAGGCAGAGCAAGAGAGAAGACGGCGAAATTTGACCCACAATGACAGTTTGTCCAGTTAGCATGGTCTGGACAGATGTAGGCTAACAGAATATCATCCTTGTTCTTGAAGTGTAGGACGGGACCTTGAGAGGGACAGCTCTCTCTCTCTCTCTATGCCTCCTCAGTAGATGCTTCATGAAATACTTAAGAAAACAAGAAGTCATTTGCCAAATTTCTTTGCAATGAGAAATGCCAAGAAAAGCCTTAGAGACAAATCAACACAGGTTCATTATTATTATTATAAGGTGAAGGACATTTAGAAGTGAGTATAAAAGAATTTGAGGTCAGCTACAATGAAGAATGGGAGCTAGTGAGGAGGAGGTCTTACACGAGACATCAATAAGGCCAGATTACAACAAGGGTCCTATGCGAAGCCCCCCACATTCTAAATCAATCCAAGGTGGATCCAGTCAGCTCATGCTGGCTGCAGGAAACTTTCAAGAACTGAGTGACTCAAACCAGGTCAAATGCAGGAAAGGTCCTCATAATTAGGAACCGAAAAATGCATTGATCTGTTCAGTAGTGACAGATAAATGATAGTTTTGTGCACTGTGAGGACCAAACAATGCAATTAGAGACCAGAGCTGAAAGGGATGGACGTCCAGAGAAGCACATTTATAGAGGAGGCTGAATGGACATCTTTTCCTGCCTTTGGCCCAATAAACAGCAAGGCTGATAGCAACGACATTCTCATCAGTAAATGGCCACGCAGTTATCTACTGTGAGTACAATACTGCTCGGCTGATGTTCAGAATCCTAAAACACAGCTCCACGAAGAGCAAGAATGTGCCTGGCCCGTATTAAATTAAAACTCTGCCTGTTCTTTCCACCTTGAGTCGACTGAAGAGTTAACCCAAAGAAGCTAGATTGAAATGGTATTATTGGATACGAGATCTTGAAGGGCTAAGTTTAAATTCACTGCCCTTAAAAGAAGCACTCTTGGAGAGATGGCTCAGCGGTTAAGGCACTTGCCTCCAGTGCCTAAGGCCCCGGGTTCAATTCCCCAGGACCCACATAAGCCAGACCCACAAGGTGGTGGCCCTGGTGCTTTCTCTCTCTCTCTCTCTCTCTCTCTCTCTCTCTCTCTCTCTCTCTCTCTCTCTCTCTCTCTCTCTTTCTGCTTGAAAATGAATAAAATATTTTTTAAAAAAGAAGCGCTCTTAGCTGTTCATGATATTTTTAAGTTTCTCATTGAAGTCCGTCAAGTGGAGAAAAGCAACAATGCAGAAATGTTTTCTCTGCACACCTGGAGTTGAGGTTAGCCCGGTTTCAAGGACTTCACCATGCAAGACATACATGCATTCATCTCTCCAGGGTTTCCTTTTCCTCAGATATTCATAAGAAATTGCAAATCCATAAATGTATATTTTACTTAAACAACATTCAAGACACTTTTGATTCCTCATTAATATTTATGCATTCAGAGATAGATATACGGGGCATATGAATACACACTATCATTCTACTCACTATAACCAGGAATTATTTAACAGACAGATGATGTCGTGAGAGTTCAATTCACCTCGTCTTCTGTGATATCTAGAGACTCCTGACGCAGTGGTGATGAGATCCTAGTCTCCCCAAACTGTGACTCCAGACATCCCTCTCCTCAGAGTTGGGGGAAACTATCAGGATCTCAGCTCCTAACTTTCCACTTCCTCCCCAAGAAACCTTCCCTGAAGACACAAGAGATCTCGGGAAACTAAGTGCAGACTCTGGTGAACACCAGGCAGCCCATGGGGCGGTTTTCTCTTCTGTCACAGCTCCCTCCCTTCATCAACAGCCCTTGACTTTTGAAGCCTCTAGCTGCTGGTTTGTGGACGAGGAACCACCGCCCGATCACAGTGGGATTGGAAGTGATCTCAGATCCCGTGTTCAAGGGCTTGACTTGCTTTCCTAAAGTTTCAGACACTGCAAAGCAAGATGAAGTAACGCTTTGCTATAAGCACCTGGCTCCATCTTGAACATCAAAATGAATTTCAGAGCTTACAGTGTTTTCATGTGCTTTTCAAATACTTTCCAAGGACACTGCAATGAGGGGGACAGACTGATGCAAGCCTGTACAGAATGTGTCTTGCAGCTACCCCCCCCCATCCCTGCAGAGAGGAAGTATGACAAAGATGACTTCCACTACTCACAGCGTCGTCCAGTAAGTTTCCTGTACTCTTTTTCCCAGAAGACTTTGAAGAAGGAGAAGGTGAAGGAGACGGGGCAGAGAGAGTTTCTTCTTGTTCAATTTCCTTTTCCAGCTTTATTAGACCAGGAGGCTCCACACCATACCTTTTTAAAAACATGAGATCATTATACATGCATAAATTACACTACACAGCAACCCTATATCACATCATTTGGGGAGCACCACAACAGTGAACCACTGGCGTTAGCAAACAGCACTGTTTTTCTGAGTGTGAAATGGAAGTGTCAACACACAATGCAAAAGGATCAATGTGGACTCAGCCCATGGCCTCAACAACCACGAGGAACTGGATCTTTTACTTCTTCATTTGTCAGAATTAACAATGGTAGTGCTATCTTTAAAGTATTATTTTGAACACAAGCTTGTTAATGATGGAAATAAAATCAAAGAATCAATGCCAAGTTCAAAATAGCAATACCCCAAAATAAAAATAAATAGTGATACCAGAGAGAAGAAACTGACTGTCAATTGCCATTTCCAAGCAGTGCGTTATGGTTACCCAGTGTTATTAGTTAGTTGTAAGTTAATCGCATAGGGACAACATCATAAAAATAACATGCATGGTTATTGGGAAAGAAAAAATACAGAGGAAGCAAGATTAATTTAGAATAATGATACCTGAAAAAAATGTGATCTTTAAATTATAAATACTTTGAGAATATGGAAGAGGAGAGAGAGGGAAAGACAGGGAGAGGGAGAGAGGCACAGAAACAGAGAGACAGAGAGAGAGAGACAAAAAGAGGAAGAAAGGGAGAGAGGGAGAGAAAGAGAATCTGCCATCTGCTTATCTGCCATGATCACATTTTCTTCTTTAAAATATTTGTATTTATTTGTGAGGAGAGATAGAGAGGGCTGGAGAGATAGCTCGGCGGGTAAGGCACTTGTCCCCAGTGTCTACGGCCTTGGGTTCAATTCCCCAGGACCCACATAAGCCAGACCCACAAGGTGGTGGCCCTTGTGTGCTCTCTCTCTCTCTCTCTCTCTCTCTCTATCTCTATCTCTCTGCTTGAAAATGAATAAATAAAATATTTTTTTAAAAAGGAGAGATAGAGAGAATGGGCACACCAGAGCCTCCAACTGCTGCAAATGAACTCCAGATGCATATGCCACTTTGTGCACATGGCTTTATGTGGAATTGAACCCCAGTAGTTAAGCTTTGCAGGACGGCATCTTAACTGCTGAGCCATCTCTCCAGCTCTTGTGATCATATTTTCTTAGGTTAAGCCTAAAGCTATGTCTTATTTTCTAGCTCTATGACAACTTTACTTAATTGGGATGTCACTGACACTTCTAGATTTTTGAAAGAGGTGAATGATTTGGGGGACCATCAAAATATCCACTCATTTTAACAGACAAGTGTGCAGGACACTGATGCAGGACAGGAGTGTGTGCAGGTTTCCTGAGGTCATATTCCTTGACTTTTTCATCAGGTAATTATTCATGAGAAAGGAGAGGAAAAAGTCATGGGGTGATTTGAAAGTTGGCTATAAAGCAGGTGTGGTGGTGCAGATCTGTAATCCCAGCACTTGAGAGGCAGAAACTGGGATGATGAGTTTGAGCACAGCCTGAGCTACACACCAACACTCTATATCAGAGCCAACCAAAGAAAGCAATAACAGCTTCAAGAAACACAAAAGTCTATGAGCACGGAACACATGCCGGCCCTGTGTCTAGAAACTTTACTACGTTAAAATAGCTTTAAATAGAACCTCTCTATTTTTGTCCCATTTGAATGGTTTCTGCATTTCCTGACATCATGACACAGGTGCTCAGAAGAAGGCAGAGGGCTTCAGTCTCCCTACTCCTGAGGCAGGGGCGCTCTGCTAGCTTAGCACCTGCCTCACTTCTCACTACTTCAGAGACATGGAAGCCTGGGAATGTGCTTAGTGTGTCTGACTCTTGTGTATACTTGCCCTGGGAAACAGCAGCCATAACCCCAACTCCATCCAGAGCTCCAATTCTGGGGTCAGTCACAGGCACTAGGTGTGTCTCTCAACTTGGACCTTTTCAGTTACAAAGGTGCTATGTCTTATTTCATCTTCCAGTATTTCCTATCATTCTTTCTTTTTTTTTTTTTTCGGAACAAGATAGCAGAGAAGGGTTTCATGTGTCAGGTGCCATACTAAAACAAGTTTAAAGGGACACAATTCACTGCTGATGACCAGCCTATGTCTAAGAATAACTTTGACTTCATGACGCATAAACATTGCCTATAAAGACCTAGCTAGAACTTAACCCGTTGTGCTCGTAGTTACTCATTAACAAGCCACTGATGGAAGCACACTGTGGTAATGACCACTGCTACAGTGGTAGACAGCGCTGTGCAACGGGTCCCCAGCATCCCCAGCCTCTGACATTAATCGGGCATCACGCAGGTGCATCCATCTTTATCCCTCCAGAGCTGTGAAAGCAGACTGTAGACTCAATTCAGTTTCCCTGTCATGGATCTCAGAGTGCATACATATTTGAACAAATCAGCGTCGAATGTACAAACATATTCCACCAGGAAAAGTCTTCAGGGAGACTTTAAACCATGCACAAAATATCAATGGATACCATATTTCTTGTGATAATCACTCCGTTGCTACATTGCTACTCTCCACATAGCAGCTTTGTTACCAAGGTAACCACAGCTAGAGCCTCTCACCACTGCGACCTGGGGCCGAAGGAGAACCTGCAGCTCACCCGCAGGCAGGACCAGTGTGCCCACGCACAGCTGCTCACAGCTCTAACCTAAAGAAAACTTGCAGAAACCATTTCATCCCCCCAGACTGGCCTGTCCATCGCTCCCCTCTTAGGCTGGCTTGGAGAAAGTTTCATTAGTCTGATTTGTAGAGTGAACACCTACTGGGACTCTACTTATATATTTTCCAGTTTTAAAATCTAAATTAAAGGTCCTGGCTGCTGAGGTTGGCAAACAGGAAGGAGGGAGCACATCAGAAATCTCTCGGGCCTGGTGTCCAGCCAGCCTTCTGTAAATGAGCTTTCTACGCACAGGCCAGAACGTCAGTAGGCAACCGTTTTTAACTGCTCTAGACTTCTGTGGATTTTCGTTGCATCAAGGTATAAAAAACGGGCTATGTTTAATGTTCTTAAGAGAATAATACATATTTGCTAGTAAGTCTGGAGGAATTTAAGATCCTGGAATCACAGCCAACTAAGAGTCAATCGTGAATGAAAACATCATGTTTGAAAATCTGAATTAGGGCGACTGAAAAATATGATGTCATATGTCACTGTCTGTGTACCTTTCAGAACAAGACACACAGGCCGGTATTTTAAAACAAAATCAAGTGTCCTATCAAGAGTGGTGACAGGCTCGCATCCACTTCCAACACAGACAGGGCGGACTGGGCTGGAGCACCGTCAGAAACAAAGTCACAGAGGGAAAGTCTGGCCTGGGAGAATTTTCTTTATCTTGGAAAGCTGAACATTAACTATGCTGCTGAATACTGAAAACCAACACTAAGCCCCAAATCTCTGCTTACACTGGCGTTTGGATACTTCAGGCTGCCGAAGATAGAGTTGGCCAGTCCCAAAATGCACACTTAAATATGATACCCTGGCTTCCTGCCTGTCTGGCTATGTCAACAGGCCATAAATCACAAGCCCCCTGGGGCTGGGGCTCTGCACCTTTGCAAGCCAGCTCGGTCATGAAACGGTTCATTTTTCTGCTCTCTAAAATGCTGCCTTACTTTAGTTTCCAGGGTTAACTCTAGACCAAGTCAGATTTCACTGTCTTTCTGGTAATTTATACCATTTTCCATTCTATCCAACCTCAGAATTTAGAAGCTTTAGAGAGATTTATTGTTCTTTAACATAGTAAGAGTGCAATTAAAGATGCTAAGAAGGTTGAATCTAATAAAACGAAATCCTTTTACCTGCATGTCTCAGCGATAGAAATGTAGTAAAAATACTCAAAGAGAAAACACTTTATTCTATTTTCATTTTTTGGTTTTTTGAGGTAGGGTGTCGCTCTAGCCCAGGCTGAACTGGAATTCGCTATGTAGTCTCAAATGCATTGGTGATCCTTCTACCTCTGCCTCCTGATTGCTGGGATTAAAGGTGCGTGCCACCAAGCATGGCAGAAATCACTTATTTTTTTAACTCATTAAAGAAGCAGAGAACAAGGGGGAAAGTTTTAGGTTTAATAAATGCATGATGAGACTTGAGGGATGGAAGATGTCATTTTTCTGGTACCTGATAGAGTTTTTGAGATTATTGTAGTTAGGATATAAGGTTGCCAAGCTGAGTCCTGACCTAGAAAATGTATTCAAACGATTTAGCAGACTATAGTTTTCAAACAAAAGACATCTGGATTCTATTTTACTAGGTATAGAGGGACAAAATTTATAAACAGATGAAACTCATTCTTGCTAAAGCATGGAACAGAGATAGTTTATAGATTCTTTCAAGATAATTTTGGCCCATTTTTTTCCTATTTTAAGGCAATTCAAACATAGATTTACATATGGAAAAATTTCCAGTCATGTGAAAGAATGTGAACCTGGCAGTCACTTCACTTGCTTTAAATAAGATGTGTAAACTCGTGATCTTAACATAGGATACTTTTCTATTATAGAGCATTTCTTTTCATAGAGTTGAAGATTAAAAAAGATAATGTTCACAAAATATTTTCTTTGGAATGGTCCTAAACTTTTTCAAACCTTTAAAGTACTCAAAAATCAAAATCAAAAATGTTCTATGATGGTGCAGATAATTTTCAAGACACCAAACCAAAAGCTCAGGCGTTTCTCATTTTTATCTTATAGGTGATCTTCTCCCTGTAGCCCGCAGAGATGCTGAGTTTATAGCAATTTTCTTTTCTTATTAAAGGCATTTTTTTGGGTTATGGAGGGCTTTGGCTAAGCTTTCTTTCCTTTCACATTCAGAAAAAGGACTTTTAGTTTTTGAGATCTCAGAAGACAGATTTCATCCTCCAATGATGACAACTCTATTTAGTTGAAAATTAAAGGAAGTTTTGCCCATGAGATCCAAAGTATGTGTTCTCATCCTCCCACCCCAGAACTCGGAAACTTAGAATTCTGAGAGAAGCACCTTGGGAGATTTGGAGGAGGAAATGTTAGAGTTATCACCGATAGAAAATATGAAGCTTCATGTGTCCACTGGGAACTCTGCTAACAACTAAACTCACCTTTTAATATTTCCTAGGATATGTGTGTGTGTGTGTGTGTGTGTGTGTGTGTATGTGTGTGTGTGTGTGTTCATTTTCATGCCGGCTTGATGTGTCTGTTTATGTGTGAGTGAGGCACACATGCAGGTGGGTGTCTTCCTCAGACACTCTCCCCCTTATGATTAGCTGAAATAGACAGTCCTCGAGAGCCAGACCAGCTGACAGCACCTGGCCCAGCTTTCGTCCACTCCCAGGCACAGGACCACAGGTGCACTGCTAGGACTGACGCTTAGGTAGCTGCTGGGGGTCAGAACTGGCCCCCTAAACTCATGTTGGAGTGTGAATGTGTGAATCTTGAGGGATCTCTGAAAATCACTTCTGGTTTTGGCTAAAATTGTTTACATTCATTAGTTTGTGGAATCTCCGGCAGCAGAGTTGGGGGTAGAGGAGGGAAAAGTTCAAATAGAAGCTTGAAAAAATAAAACCATCTTTTTTTTTCAAATTTCAAATGCCTACCAAGGAAAGCATAAATAGAAATTTAGACCTAAACAATCAGCGATGTGACCGGTGTCCATCCATCATGTTCCACTAAAGAAAGCAATGCCTTGAGCAATGTGAGCTCATTTCCTCCTCACTGACAAATGTACCATGAGCCTCCTACCCCCAAATAAGTGAAGGGGATGAAAGGCAAGATCCCAAGTTAAGTATTAATAATGCAAAGGTTATCTTAATCTCAGCTCCACTGTGAGATGAGTGAGATTTTGTGGTGTCTTTATTATTTTGTAATAATCACTGCTTTTTGTAAAATCTTCACTGACAGCCTCCCCACTGAGAGCCAATATTCCACGGCCAGTCGCTGCTTCCGTAAGCTCACACGGTTACAAAATGTGACCTGCTGTGGGGCAACAGGGAGTGTCACAATCTAAACTACTCATGATGGGCTGGGAACGGGGCCCATGGAAGGGTGCTGGCCTCCCGCCCAGAGCCTGGTCCAACCCCAGCATCCCATGTGTGAGGGGCATGCCTGTGGATTGCAATACCTGGAAGGGAAGGCAGGAGGAGCGGAGGTCAGGGCCATCTTTGACTACTCCACAAGTTTGAGCCTAGCCTGGGCTACATGAGATGCTGTCTGACAAAGAAATAATGAAATGAAACGAATTGTAAAAGGATACGAGATGTTGTGGTTGGAATGTGAAATGTGGTTTTGGACACTCATTCCCCAGCAGGCAGTGCTGTTTTGAAGGTTGTGGAACATTTAGGTGGCTGTGCTTTGCCAGAGGAAGCAGCTCATCGCAGGGAGGGGTAAGGAAGACCCCACTTCCTGTTCAGCCTACACTTCCTGACTATTGATGTGACCAGGTAGTCCTTCTGCTCCTGCTGCCTGGCCTTCTCTAGAGTGATAGAACGCAACGTCAAAACTGGAGTCTCAAGTAAATAAATCCCTTTTCTTCCTTCAGGTGCTCCTGGTCAAGTATTTGTTCACAGCAACAACAAAGTAACGGACACGTGAAATAGAATAAAAATGAGTTAAAATATATCTGTGGTGAGGTAAGTCATCACATGATGTTTCTGTTGAATTTGGGAACGCCATTATGATTTCTTTCCTTTCATTAATTATTGCTATTATTGGTTTTATAGCCTGTGTCAAAAGCCATTTGATGCCCAGTCCAAAGCCACCTGCAATGTTGCAGCCATACCTAGAAATGTCCTTTCTTACTTAGTGTTCGTGTATTCAAACACATAAGCATTCAATCCAGAAGCAGGAAAATGACTATCAGCTGAATGCAGCATGACAATGCTAGCTAGGGAGAGAGAGAGAGAGAGAGAGAGAGAGAGAGAGAGAGAGAGAGAGAGAGAGGCTCCTGTTTGCTCAAGACTTTCAGAAGATAGTGACTCTCTAATGCGTGCATTTACATTTAGTTAAGCAGCAAAACACAATCAATCAGTATTGAGTATTTTTGGCATAATTATACCCTGCCTTGTTTGGCTGAAAGAACTTCTAGACCCTCCATGTTCCTTCTACTTAAGTTGATTTTTTTTTTTGTTTGTTTCTTTGAGGCAGAGCCTCGCTATAGCCCAGGCTAACCTGGAACTTATTCCGTAGCCCAGGCTGGCCTCTCACCCATGGCAATTCTCTTACCCCCTTCCATCTACTGAAATACTTAAGTCGTAGAAGCTCACTAATTATGATTTTTCCTTTGCATCTGTGGCTCCTGTATGACAGGTACAGAATCCAAGGTGTCTCTGACTCAAGGCTGTATTTCCTATAGGCCAGAAGGTCCAAGGCTGGTTGGGAGAAGGCTTGCAGGGCTCTAGAAGCAGCAGTGCCTTGGCAGAGTTAAAGAGGCATGGAGTTGTTTAACACTCAGGGGTGGCCTGCTGAATTGAGGCTGGGAGGTCAAGAGGTCACCACAGGGCTTTACATAATCACCTGGGAATGGTGGGGTGCATGGGGGTTCCAGTAACATTTGTTAATCCATGTTGGTGAAACCCAGAAACATTTAATTTGAATTAGAATTGTCAGAGTGGCCTTTTTACTCTAATTATTGTGGTAAAATTAACACTTTAATTTTATTTAAATTTAATTAAAATTAAATTTTATATGCAAATTTAAATTTAGATGCTGCCTAGGTCATTGAAATTGCATTGGCTGTCACGTTTAAAGAACTTCTCATGACAGGTTAGTTCTCTATTGGCTCAGAAAGGTCTGTCCTTGGCATACAGCCTGCTTCTGGGTCACTTCCTGATCAGAATGCTTGTTTTTCTCTTCCCCAATTTCCACATAATCTCTCCCTGCAAGAGCTTGTCTGATCTCCTCCCTCAGAATATATACAGGCCAGATAGGAAACCTCTTGAGACCATTGTATCTTCATTTCTACAGAATTATCAGAAAACTAGACTAATGATTTGTAAATGTGAAAATAAGAAAACTTGAAACCCAAACAAGCTGGCTGGAGTAACCAGGCCCCTTCCCTTGCTTATCTAGTTGGGATCGCTACAGTTGCTTTCTGTCTAGCTGTGATTTCTACTTACTTCCTGTCTATGTTGGAGTGTTTGCTACTTTCTATTTATCTAAGGGTGATTGCTACTTCCTGTCTATCTAGGGGTGTTTGCTACTTCCTATTTATCTAGGGGTGATCGCTACTGACTTCCTATCTATCTAAGGGTGATTGCTAAAATTACTTCCCGTCTATGTTGGAATGTTTGCTACCTTCTATTTATCTAAGGGTGATCACTACTTACTTCCTGTCTATCTAGGGGTTTGCTACTTCCTACTTAGCTAGGGGCGATCACTACTTCCTAACTATGTAGGAATAATTACTATTCACTTCCTGTTTACCCAGGGATGATTGCTATAGTTACTTCCTATCTGTCCAGGGGTGATTGTTACACTTACTTCCTGTCTATATAGCTGTGATTGCTACAGTTACTCTATCTTCCAATGGAAAAAATATTTCAAAAAATATCTTCATAGAAGCATAAACTCTTTCTTTACTAAAAATACAGAAATTAACTTAAAAACAATCCCTTCACTCAGCAGTTGAAATTAAAATAGCTGAAAGATGACACTTGAATGAGAAAAGTTAGGAAAGTGATTTTTAGAAAGGGAGAGTAGGGAAGGAGTGAAGGGGGAAATGAGAGAGGGTGGTGACAATGTGCCACTCAGAAGCGTCCACTCTTCATATAAGACTTCATAGACAGGGTTTCCTCCATGCTTCCCCAAGAAATGCCTGAGAGGAGAAGTAGCCATGCTTAGACTCAGGGGCCTTGACCGCAGGGTGCGATGCAGAGCACTGGTGGTGTGAATCTATAAGATGAAGGGCCGTAAGCCATGCTTAGCACAGGGGCCTTGACCGTGGGGCATGGTGCTGAGTATTGCTGGTGGGAATCTATAGGATGACAGGCCATACAGCACGCTTAGACACAGGGGCCTCGACCGCGGAGCGTGGTGCTGAGTACCGGTGGTGGTGTGGTTTGCACTCAGTGCTTTCAAGTCTTTGGACCCCTTGTACTGTGGTAGATGGTTTCTAGGCACCCAGGCCAAACTTCAGCAGGGAGGGCGGCACTGGGATGTTGGGATGCTCTACGTCATCTTGGCTTCGTCGCAGAAGTCGGACCTACCTGGCGGCGATCCGGCCAAGTGCCAGTAAACAGAGACACACTTCTCTGGGCTGCTTGTGCAGGACTGGAAGACAAGACAGACGTAGACACCTTTACAGGAGAAGGAACAGTGAAGCAGCCAAGGTGAACAGCTTTGCTGATGACAATCCCGGGATTCCAGGACCTCAGTGAGTTTTCTTTCTGACATACATCAGACTCATCCCAGGGCACAGGACAGCCTGTCTAGGAACCACAGGGTCTAAACTCCCCAGGCTCCCTCCCAAATGTTTGAAGTCCCCGGGCCTCTCACCCTGAAGACATTTTTTATTCAAAACTGGACCCATATGGAACTGTAATTGTGATCTTAAAACTTACAGGCACTAAAAACACACATCACATAAAACTATGGAGCAAGAAATGGCCTTTTAACACTCTGGGTGTGCCCTTGATTTTAGCAAAAACAATGAATCCACAGGATCAAAATTTATTGACTGAAGTTCTGTGTTCACCTACAAATAATGTCAAATGGCAAATGTGACTCTGAAATTGAATGTCTTCCTTCATCATATCTAACCCTCAGAATATCTAGTTGAATAAGACTTAAAGATACTTCCAACTGACTAGATTTTCAAATATGGAGTGCTATACCACCAGACAACTCTGTCCATCACCTTTTTTTGAGTTACTTTTATACTAATGTAATTGGTCACTTAATGAAATTGCTTTATTGATGGCTTTGGACAATTCAGTCATGTTGACCTAACATGTACAGGCAAACCCACAATGCTTTCTCCATTCTCTGCTCCCAGCTAAGTTGGTACATTACTAAAATATTATATTTGGCATCAAGTAAAACAGATAATGTAATAAGAATTTGATTTTATAACTAATATATTATTATAGTAAAATAAAATAATACTTATTGATAAAGCTTAAGAAAATATTGACCTAACTCTTAAGTATAGAATTTTTTATACTTCATTTTCTACTATTATTCTATTTACTTAATTTAAATACCTGGTAATGTCTGGTTCAATAATAATATGATGGAATTTATTATAATGCAGAAAATAGAAATATATTTTAGTTGAATTATAAAAAAGAATAATTTATTTCATTTGAATGAAATATTATTTTATTATTAGGTTTATTATTAAATGTCACTTTTAAACTTTTTATAGGAACCCTCTTTCCATCAACACAGCTTGTGAGAGTCTAACTGATTATGGAAAGTGTGGATGACAATATATAATTAGTTTACTACTGGTGGATTATCACAAACCTTACTAAGATTTCTAACTGAAGATGATAAAGGTAAATCTATCTCCTACCTCCGCTGTGCCCACTGCCTGTGGCCGGAATGATGTCTACCTCACCAGGTGCAATGGATTAAATTAACTGCCGAGAGAGGTGGGTGGGGGCTGTGCTGGCACAGGCATTGATTTCTTTCACACAGAGAACAGTAACAGCATCACAAGGCAGGACAAACAAATGGCACCAATCCTTCTGACTAAATCTTGCCTTACATTCTGATATTTTACATCTCTGGTACAAAATATCCAACAGGAGTTGTGAGTGGGAGGAAAGACATAGACAACCAAGGAGAATAGGGGAAGGTCTGCTCACACTCTCACGTGAGTGACAGCCCTGTGAGTCAGGCGGCTGCGCCCCAGGAGCATTAGGAACATTATCCTCACACACTTCTGATGGAAGCAGGGCCCACAGCACTGTGTCCACATGCTGACGACAACCAGCTAGAAAATCCCTCAAGAATCCCAGCAGTTCTTTACACAAATCACCATCCGTACACTGAGGACTACAGAAGCGTTGGTGTGCAAGTAGAAATGTTGTCTGGGAAGTAAAATGAGGGTTGAAAAAATAGTACTGTGGGTAATATCTGAGAGACGTTGCAGCATGAAGGAGGCATCACTATACCACAGCTCTCAGTTTCCCCATTTGTCAAATGCAAACAGATGTGCAGGCCAAAATCCATGTGTTGAGCCTACGTGGACGGGGCAATCTGAATAAAGTGCAGGGGTCGCCATCATCACCCTAACAGAATAAGCAGAGAGAACTGAACACAAAGAAACCTTCTAGGACGGGGACACATAAACAGAATTGTATCTTCAAATTTTCAGGAAAATATTAACTTTTGTATTATTACTTCAAAATATCACAGGGAGATAAGATTGTCTGATAAGACAGTGGACTTCTAAATATTGAGCAGATTATGCCTGGTTTACAATATCCCAAAATACCAATGACTATCAGTTAACAAGCACAATTGATACTATCTATAGATTCCATGATTTTCCACAATACCCAGAACAGGTATTCCTTCATGACTGTTCTGTGTCAGAACACCCAAGGACGGTGGCAAGCAGAGAGAGGTGACGGTTGTATGGCAAACAAGCTAGAGAGATTAAAATTTGTAGAAATATCAAGAATTTAAATTACGTGTTTAATGGCAACTAGAGGATGATTTAACAGACTGCTGTAAACGTTTTCACAGAGTAGCACAGGTGTGTACATTACACCTAACGGTTGCCCAACTTGGCACTGAAGTAAGTTCCATACTGAACTAAGATGGAGAGGAAACAGTGGTAGTGGTTCAAGCCACGATGTTCTGGACGTGCTTGAATGTCCATGTGTAGCTTTTGTGTTGTGTGGAAGGATATGCTATAAAATCTCACCTTTCCAAGGAAAAGCAATACAGCCCTCCTCATATTTCTGGGGTAATTTAAGAAGACAATGTTTATTATGCCTAGCATGGTACTTGGCACCCAGGAAATATCTGCCTGATGTTCTTCTTTTATCTTTATTATTTTTCTTTTCGTACTAAAGATTATATTCATTGGGTTCAGACAATTAAGATTCAGTCACTCTTGTGTGGGGTTTTTTTTTTCCTCTAAGCATTATTGTGCCCCCTAAAATGAGTCAGTCACAATAACCAGTGGTAAAGGAATCTCTGGAATGCAAAGAGGACTTATTGTTGGGAGACAGTAACTCAGAATGGTCCTATGACAAGATTTTAAATATTTTATCATCTGCATCATACCAGAGCTGGCTAATTCTAAGCTCACTCAAACTTTAGATCAAAATGCCCAGTATGTATGGCAGATAAAAGCAATATACTTTAGCTATTACACATATAGGTTAGGGATCAAGTCCAAGAAGTGATAAAATGTTGAGACTAAAACATATTGTTAGTTTTCCCAGGAATGAAGCAATTCAGTGGTGTCCATTTTTAGTAATTTACCTAGATCAACTGATTATGTATTTTATATTTTAGAAGGCTAACTAAGTAGGTATATATCTATGAAAACAATTAGAAATTCAACTTGGTGTGTTGTGTTTGAGCCCAAGCACTTGCCTGTCAGGAACTGCTCATTTTAAACAGTTCCCCTCAATTGTCTTTTCAAAAGAACTGCTACTAAAATTTACAGTTGGATACAGAGTCCCCACGACACTGTAACATTAACATGGGCTTTACTTTGAGTTACGGGCAGAAGAGGGGACTCACATTGCTGTCTTTCCTCTGAGCAGATCTCTTTAAAACAAAAAAGGTATCTAGTCAATGGTGATTATTATGCAGAAAGGGCTTCTCATTGGAAGCTTTTTAAAACAAACTAAAAACCATATAATGGAGAGTATAATGTGGAACTCCTCTGGGAGAAGTAATGCAGCTCTCAATCATAAACACATGGCAAGAGACCCCGTCTCATAGCCCAGTACTGAGCAATGTTACTCTTCCATCGGGAAATGAATCCTTTGGTTAAGAATCAGTGCTTAGTAATGTTTCCAGAGTGAGTGCTTAGTAAAGTTATGCCCTCCACAATGAAATGGGCCCAGAGGTCAGCAGTATGAGATGTACGTGGGAACTTATTAGAAGCAGGATGTTTTGTTCCACACCAGTTCTTCTGATCACTATCTGCACTTAAACAAGCTTTCAAGGTCATGGGAGGGTGGGCTTATGAAACTATGAGAAGTAATGTACTTGTCAATGGGAAGATCCTGACAAACTTCATCTACACTGCGTGTATCAATGTTAGGATACTGAGAAACTTCACATTTAATGTTACTGACATACTTCATTTGTAGCTCCAATACCTACTTTGGTATAATATTTAAGTGTGCTGTGATCTCTGACAGACAGTGTACACGGTGGTGATGATGGAGGGGGGATAGTATGCATCCTGGCTTAGTTGTTAAGTGTGCATTTTGGGTCCTTCTCTCCTGCTAGGCTCTGCTGATGCAAAAGGTGCGATCATCCTGATGAGACCAATATAGATCTTTGGGAATTTAAATATACAGGCAATCAGGGAGAGCCATTCAGAAGTTATTAAACTGATCCAAAGGGTTCAATGCCCAGAGCTACAAACCATCAAGCATACCTGATTAGGGCGAAGGAAGTACCTCACAGCGGGCCAAGGTTGAATATCGAAATTTCTGAGTGAGTGAAGTGATTTCAAACTCAATGAGGAATCCATACAAATGATAGACAGGGTCTGTTCATTGTCTCTCCAGTTGGTAGAAGGTCAGAGAACAGAACAGAAATGCAGTGAGGTGCTGTAACCTCTAAGCCAAGACCTGTCATCAAGGACCATGGATTTCCCTTGTGTTCCAGCTTTCAGCACTGAGAACAGCAATCAGGGCAAGTGATGAGGTTTCTCTGTTTTGTTTTTACAATTTTTTACAATTTTATTTAAGATAATCCAAGCAATTAATCTTTGTTTAAAGTTTTAATTTCCACAAAAAGTGGCATGGTATTTGGAGACGAATAAAACTCTATTCAAGTTGTAGCTGGGTCACTTGCAAGCTGGGAACATTGAGTAACAGTTGATTTAATGCACCACGTGTCAGCTTCTCCCCTGGGAAATGACACCTGCTGGCAGAGCACAGTGGTGACCTATGTGCCCTACATCGCCACTCTTGCTGACCACAGAGCTACCAGCATCAAACATGGACACTGCAGACTCAAATCTGCGGAAGCTAATGCAACCTGCTCTCCCAGGCAACCCTGACTCTCTCGAATCTTGAAAATCCCTGACAGAGAAGAAACAGCTGGGTCTGAAAAGGGTCTCTTGAATTCAAAGAATCAAGGCAATGGGTGTGATGGTCCAGAAATATACTCCTAGCATTTTGGAGATAGGGAAAATGGCAGTTCAAAGTCACCTTTCCATACATAAGAACTTAGAGGTCAGCCTCAGAAATAGTCATAAAATAAGTGTTGTCTTTTTTTTGAAACAAAAGAATTTTTAAAAGAAAGAATTTTTCTCAGCTTTTAGTTTACAGAATGAGTCTGGAGAGGAATGAAATTAATATGAAGAATCTGGAGCCCGAATTGATGTTGCACAACTGCTTCCCTTTATGATTTGTGATTCCCACGGTATATTCTCATAGTCCTCAGTGTAGGCACACACAAGAGTTATCACACACGAGAGAGCAGGCAGGCTTCTTATGATGCAGCAGTGATCCAGAGCACAGAGCAAATGTCTTAGCAATTAGTAGTCATGATTGGAAGTGTGAACACACGTAGTTCTCGTGCCAGTGAGGAGAGTGACTGTGGCAGTGTGGACACACGTGGTGCTTGTACCAGTGAGGAGAGTGACTGGAAGTATGAACACATGTGGTTCTCATGTCAGTGAGGAGAGTGACTGGAAGTGTGAACACATGTGGTTCTCATGTCAGTGAGAAGAGTGTCTGTGGAAGTGTGAACACATGTGGTTTTCGTGTCAGTGAGGAGAGTGACTGGAAGTGTGAACACATGTGGTTCTCATGTCAGTGAGAAGAGTGTCTGTGGAAGTGTGAACACATGTAGTTCTCGTGTCAGTGAGGAGAGTGACTGGAAGTGTGAACACATGTGGTTCTCATGTCAGTGAGAAGAGTGACTGTGGAAGTGTGAACACATGTGGTTCTCGTGTCAGTGAGGAGAGTGACTGGAAGTGTGAACACATGTGGTTCTCGTGTCAGTGAGGAGAGTGACTGGAAGTGTGAACACATGTGGTTCTCATGTCAGTGAGCAGAGTGACTGTGGATGTGTGGGTCCACACTGGGCCCTTCTCACTTTGGAGCAAAGCTATTTGGAGCCGATCGTCTATGAGCATTCTCTCCCCAGCGATGCATCAGAAGAAGACAGAGCACACAACACATAAACACAAGTACAGACATTGCATCCACGCAAACCACACGTGCACATGCCACATAGAAGAGAGCAAACCCTTTTCTCGCTGAGTAGATTCTTTCTCAGAGAAACAGATGAAGAGCACTGTCCTCCAGCCCTAAAATCATGTAATAACACAAGGGTTTCGACAGTGACAGCAAACCAGGAACTTCCAGATTCTCACTCATCCAGTCTGGAGAACACACACCAATAAGGAAAAGTGAGCGAGTATCAGGAGACACTGAAAGTTGCCTATTTCTAAACAGTGCAAGTTACACGTAACCCCACAAACAAGAAGATTGTTCACACTAAGAAGTTTTAGAAGAGTATAAATTTTACAACTTAAAAGCATTTTAAAATAAGATTAAATCATACATATCTGCTTTTAACTCAAATATCACAAAGTAGCCAACATAAAAATTTCAGTGTTATTTTAGGAAATGCGTTTAAAATATCTAAATTGGCATTTGAGAAAGTACTGATGGAAAGATTGTTGAATAATATACTTTAATAACTGTAACATCTCTTTGAAAACTGAAAATAGAAATGTTTTACCCCTTGAGGCTTCTAAACTGTTTTTCACTCCACAAGTAAAATTTCACATCCTCTGAAATAATTAATGGGGAACTATTTTGGTTTTAAACAGTTAAAGTGCACACTTAAATTCAAGAAAATATTCATGACCATCTTTAACCTAAAGCACAATCTTAAACATTGTGAAGGCATTTAATGAAAGCCAATATTAGCCTTAATAAATCAGAAGCATGAAAAAGAAACTCCTCCCTGGGCAATGATGGTCATGGGACGATGCTTGGAAAGTCCAGGCATCAGGACCATTAGGAGTGGAGTGTTGAAGTTAGCACTTGGAAAGCCATACCTTCTGCTTCCAGAGCTTTCTAAGTCCCTCAACCACATGACATGTCTGTCTATTTATTGGTGACAGTGTGGAAGAGCCTGAATAATATGCTGCCAATGTAGAATCATGTTGGGAAACCATCCTCTATACAAAAGACACAAGTGTTTCTTAATATGAGTGTTTGAAAGAGACAAACTAGGTCTGTGTCATTTGTCCAATTCTCTTAATTTTTCCCAGAACCTGTGTGGGCTGGGGATGATGGTTAAAGTGGGAGAAGCAGGGTGTTCAATGCCCTCTGGCTTCCCAGCGTGAGCTCTATGAGGATGCTGCAAAAGCCATTGTTTTAGGCATAGATGATGAACTGCAGGTCGCACCCTCTCTCTGACTATGGTCCATACAGGGAGCAAACATTAAAACCTGCAAGAATTCTAGCAAGGCACCTGGAATCAGTGTGCCCACGCTGTGCTCCTCCCCACATGCCCCTCACTGTGGTGCATCCTTGGCACCGTGCTGTGGTGGGAAGAGCAGGTGGAGTCAGCTGTGAGTCCAGAGCCGCTGACAAATCCGACAAAGAGTGGCCATCATCTGCCAGAGATAAGAGTGCTTCTTTATGCGGCAGAGAGAGAACAGAGGCCCTCACAGAGCCCGCAACACTGATCTCCTTTTATCTCTCATTCAAACACATTTTCCCTTCATCGGGCATCTTTTCATTTAATTTTCTGTTCAAAGCACTGGACACAAAAGAGCCCTCCCTCTTGTGTACCACTGAAATAAAATCTGGAGGTAGCAAAGAAAGAAGAAAAAAAATCCTCCTCGCCCTAAATTCCCTTTCAAAAGTGAAGCATGAAAGACAGTGAGCTGCAGACACAGGGCTCTTGTTGCAGGAAGTCAAGTCTGTTTCAAGAAAGAGCCCAGAGAAAGGGCCACACAGCCAGAGGGAGCGCCCCTCGTCCACCGGCATGGCACAGGCGTTCCCTTCCTCTGCTGATCCTAACACAAATGCTGTAACATGGGCCTTTCCTCTGGGCCGCTAGGGCCCCTGACACATCTCCTTGGGTCTGTGAGCAGCACAAGTTTACCTATAACTGAGTAGCAAACTAGAGAGCCTAGTTATCTGATTTAGTTTGGTACTGATATTTTAAGCAATTTTTAAATATTAAAAGCCTTGAAATCATGGGCTGTGATAGCGCACCTTCATGGGCATTAAGTATCTTTTAATTGAAAGTCCTAAGCTAAGGGATGGAATCTAATGAAATCCGCTTTTGTGGTGCTTGTGTTTAGTATGTGTGATAGGGTAACGCCTGCTCCCACATGTGCACATGAATGTGGAGGCCAGGTAGGAGTCCTCTCCCGTGGATCTTCTGCACCTCACTTCCTTGAGACAGGGCCTCTCTGACCCAGCTTGATGCTGCTCCGTCTGACTCCTGAGCCCCAGCGACCCAGCCTAAGGCTTCTGCTCAGCACGGGGGCCATGCTCAGCTTGTACCTGGGTGCTCAGGCTTGAGGCATGGGTAGCAAAGGCTTTCACTGCCTGAGCCACCGTCCAGACTTCAAAATCAAATATTCATAACCAAGAAAACACTCTCTCCCCTTTCTCTTACTCCATATATGGAATATATATATATATATGTATGTATCAATTTACCATGAACCTTTTTTATAATTTCACCTTGACCAAGGCCACAAGGGAAATTTCTTTAGGATAAATCAATCGTTCGGGAATAAAATGGACTACTTATTACTTGAATTAGGTTTCTCAAAGCCATCAAAGTCAATATTACGGAGACACATAATAAGACCTTGAGCTACAGTGATACCCCATAGACAAGAGGTAGTGTGACATTAGTTCTTTTTGATTCTATCTGAACTTATTAATTAGCTCATTAATTCAAGTAACACAGTAACTCACAGACTATGAGCAAACTGAGACAAGATGATATAAACATTAGGAGCTCTTTGTGACCCACTGAATTTACACTAAGGACTGAAAAAATATTTCTTTGATGAAAATTTGTACAACGAACAAAATCATACACTAAAAGATAACAAAAGCAGTTTCTCCCATGTAGCCTCTTGTTGATGTCAACCCGAGGACTTTAAATCATGGTTAACGATCTGCTCTCTCAGAGTTATACACAGAATGGTGTATTCCTTGTGGTTAACATCTCACCATCTAGTGTGTGTGTGTGTGTGTGTGTGTGTGTCCACTCCACAATATCCTGAGAATTAAGATCCACCCATGTAGAAGGGTCTTCAGCAAATCTGGCGAGGACTAAATTTTCTTTACTTTGAGGTGAGGGAGTTATCCAAATGATCAAAGCCACCCAGGTTCTGAGCCCTCGGGAAGACTCTGGTGT
The DNA here is from genome assembly GCA_004024765.1 of Zapus hudsonius. NCBI lineage: Eukaryota > Metazoa > Chordata > Mammalia > Rodentia > Dipodidae > Zapus > Zapus hudsonius. The sequence goes on from PVHP010000576.1 coordinate 72,203, forward strand.
GCTCAGTCCGTCACAGCATAACTACTCCAGTTCATTCTTTCCTTGTGGGTCTGGAAGGTTCTCCCAGTCTAGATTCAAGCTCTTCTGTTCTCTGCTGAGAGAATTCTCAGAAACTGAATGAATCCTTCTCAAATCTCAGACTTCTCCTCTTAGAAAAGATACAAATTACCTTAGCCATAAAATGAGCTAAATATTAGCTGCTACCATCCGCTTCTTAAATTTAGTGGAGAATGTGTTTTTGAGGCCCAAGAGCAATGGGTGTTTTAGCTGGCTGGAAGATGATTTGAATATTTATTTTGCCTGAAAGGGTCTCAGCTTATTTTAATGGTAATATTTGATATTATATGATTGATTTTTTAAAGCCTTAGACAAAAATAACCAAAAATTTTCTTTTCTTTTTTGTTCATTATATGTCTCCTTTCTTGACTTAATTCAATTTCACAGAGTTGGGAATTTAATTCCAATATGCCTGTTAGATTTATATTGCAGTGGGGCCAATACTGTGAGTTTGTACTTTGGATCCCAGAGTACTGAGCTGTGAAACACAGACCAGTCTAATGTGCATCCGTTTGGGGTTTTGCTCTTATTGTTTGAGGCAGAGTCTCACTCCAGCCCAGGCTGACCTAGAACTCACTCTGGTGCCTAGATTGGCTTCAAATTCACTGTCACATTCCTTCCTGGGTTTTCTGAGTGCTGGAGTTAAAAGCATGAGCCAACATGCCCGGCTCCAATGTATGTTTCCTTCCAAGATTATAGAAAATTTCACCCAAGGGCCTGGAAATGGATTTGACAAAACACAAGCAGAGGGCTGGAGAGATGGCTCAGCTTGTAAGGCACTTGCCTCCAGTGCCTAAGGCCCGGGGTTCAATTCCCCAGGACCCACATAAACCAGACCCACAAGGTGGTGGCCCTGGTGTGCGTTCTCTCTCTTTCTCTCTCTCTGCTTGAAAATGAGTAAATAAAACTTTAAAAAAAACACAAGCAGAAAACAGAACAAGGGAAGAATGTGGCTGGTGTTTTCATTGAGGTAATGGTTACTGTATCACGCGGAATTATCTCAATAACCCTCAAGCATGCTGACATGTTAACGCTCTATCAAGAAAATAAATATATAAGCGATCAAACTTCAGTTTCAACAAAGACAGAGGAGAAGAAAGATACTGAGTTTTCACCCTTCCTAGAGGTGAGCAGACAACATGTAAAAACAGATTACAGGCTGGCAGGGAAATAGTCCTATACGCCCAAACACACACCCAGTGTGCATTGGGGACTGTCATTTTCCCCTTGGCTGTTATTCACCAGGGGACCCACAATAAAAGTGCATTTGCATGGCCTTGACCTGTCACATTCACAGCAGAACTGCATCTTTTAAACTCCTTTAAAATAGTAAAGGAAACAACATCACACAAAACATGGGGGGGCTATTCTAGGAGAAAAACAATTGTAGTTGATTGTGAAAGTTCTGGAAGAAATACATACCCAGGCCTTCAGATTCAAAGAGACATGTTTCATCCACACCCAGATCTCGGCACCAGGATAAGAAGTTTGCTGTGTTGTCTCTAGCAAAAAAGGACCCCGAGGGGGCGCTGGCTTTGAACGGAATCTTCTTCAATGGCAGCGTCTGAAAGATAAAGAAATCTCAGTGCGCTGAGGAATACGCCAGCCAACACAGTGACTCTGTCATGTCTGAACTCTCCAGTTCCACGTCCTTTCACTTTGGGGAAAATAAGAACTGCTTATGATACGGGTGGAAGTGAACCTAGTCAGAGGTTCCTATTAACATTTGTCATGGTTTGATCCAGGTGTCCCCCAAAACAAATGAATGTGTTCTGATAGATTGATCCTCAGCTGATGGCAGTTTGGGTTTTACAACCTCAATGAAGCTGTGTTGTTGGGGGCGAGCTTATGGGGTTATAAGCCAGCTTCCCCTTGCCTGTATTTGGCACACCTTCCTGCCGCTGTTTGCAGTGCTGTGGCAGAGGTGATGTCCACCCCTCTGCTCATGCCATCGTTTTCCCTGCCAGGATGGAGTCTCCCCTCGAGTCCCTAAGCCAAATAAACCCATTCCTCTACAAGCCGCTTTTGCTTGGGTTCTTTCTGAGCAGCAACTAAGAAGATGACCACAACAACATTCTTTCACAAAACTGCTTGGCATCACGATAGACACTCCAAGATTTTCCCTTTAATAAGATATAGCCAGTTGCCACTGCACTGCATGAAGCCAAGGAATGTGGTTCTATGTGATGAAAAACCCGAGCCAAGCATGTGGTATGTAGGCACTCCTGAGGACCAGGCCTCACAGAGCGGAGGGATCCAGGGACAACGCTTTGGAATCCCAGCTCAGAGGAAGGCTGTCACCTCCGCCCACCATGAGCAGCAGATATTCTTGACTCACTGACAAGGGCGCTAGAGACAGATGGACCCATGTCCTAAGTGGACTGGTGACGTTATATTAATATCCACCTTCACTGATCTTGTGTCCAGAGAGTTTGTGACTACATAGAAAATGACCTGTCACTCGGCCACTGAAAGCTCCATCCATCTCCTTGCTGCAGGTTAACTTTGGTTGAAGGTAGTCATAAATCAACATCTTTTCATGAATACACACGTATCTATATAGATATATCTATATACAAAGCTGAATATGGGGTGGCCTCTCCCTGCTTGTCATTAGCACGTAACTTCTATGAGATAATGAGTTCACTATGGCGTCATCACGCACGCCACCACACACTGAGACTGTTGTCACACAACCCATTGTCCCACCAGCTCCTCTTCCTCTAAGGTTTCCGCCTCTTCCCTAGCCTTCCACATTCACCAATTCACATCCTCTTTTTAATCCAGGTTTGTCGTATGAAAGAGAACATGCGATCTCTGTCTTTCTGAGTCAGGTTTAGCAAGGTGAGTCCAGTTCCATCCATTTTGCTACAAATTGTTTCATTTTGTTCCCCCTTATTCCTGAGCAAGACTCATTGTGACATAGAGCACAGGTAGAGCGCCTGTTGGTGGGCATCTGCGCTGACGCTCTGACGAGACTAGGGTGAGTGATGCTACAACCAATATGGGTCTGAGGTCCTCCCTGAGCTGTGCTGTGCTTCCGAGTGCTTTAGCTGGAGCATGTGGAAGTTTTACTTTTACTGTTTTGAGAACCTCCATAAAAATTTCCATGAGGACTAGTCTTATTTCCATTCTAAGAGGGGATAAGGAGTCCTTTCGCCACCCCCCCATCACACATCCTCACCAGCATTTGTTGGTTTGGGCTGAGTAGTAACAGTTCATTTGGATACCAGAAATGATCTCCACAGAAAAGCAGTAATAATCATAATCATCACAGTATAATGTCTCTTTTATAAGATATTCAGGGACATCGATTAATACTTTGATTTTAAAATGAGAATACATATGACCTTATTTGCAGTGATTTATTTTAGGAACATGTATTCAGTAGTGACAGAGTAGGTATAAATGGAAATAAGACTGCATCATTGGAGAGCTGATTGAATAACAGTGTCTAGAATATGATGAAGCTATAGGAAATCATATAAAAAGAATAAAACAAACGTAGACGTGCTGAAGCATTCAGAATATATTCTTACGCAGAAACTATTTTGCATGTGTGTATTTTGGTTTCAATGTATGTAAAACATACATTTCAGAGAACATCAAGAAGGATATACATCAAAATGACAGCCTTCATCTTTGAAGAAAAGTTAAGTGATGAAGCAGAGGGGTTTGAGTGACTTTTATATTTCATCAGGATTTTAACTTGAAAAATTAAAATAGAAAAGTTATGACAGCCAACATAGTTTTTAAAAAAAGAATTTGGTTGTTGGAGAGATGGCTCAGTGATTAAAGGCACTTGCTTGTAAAGCCTGATGGCCTGGGATAGATTCCCCATTAACCATGTAAAGCCAAGCGCACAAAATAGCTCATGTGTCTGGAGTGAGTCTGCAATAGCAGAAGGCCCTAGCAGGCTCATGTGTTCTTTCCTCTCCTTTCTCTCTCTCATTCTTTCTCTCAAATAAATAAGAATATTTTAAAGAACAAAAGAAAAAGAAAACCAGAAGAATGAAAATAAATCCATTATAAAAATAAAATGAAAAAGGGATTTGCTGGGAGAATCTCTGAGTTGTATATAAAGCTTTCTATGATATGCATAAGGCAGAAATAGTAGTTAGCAAAGAATATGAACAGAGCCAAAACCTGAATATAATTTATGCATTTGAATATAAATATAATTTGAATATAAATTATGCACAGCCTGTGGTGGCAGGCAGTGTGAAATAGCGATGTAATTTAAGAAAGATGAAACAGCTGACACTCACCCCAAAGGGTAGGCTAGAAGGGAGGTGTGCGGAAGAAAAGAACGTAATATCCACACTGCTCTGGAGAGTCAAGAGAAAGCTTTGACGGTTCATCAAGTCACATTTTAAAGAATGCCCACAGTGACACGTTTCAAAAAAAAAAATACAGCCCACTCTTTACGAACTTACAAGGACAAAGAGCAAAACATATAAATGAAAGTATATTCTCTGAAAGCTGGTAGTCTCTGCAAAGTCAGCTATACATCACATTTCAGAATCCAAATATTTACTCAACAATTCAATGCAGTCACATAAAAATACATGAAAGATATTTTTATGGCCAATAAAATCAAGCCTGGTTATTGAAACTTCATAACTTAGGGATTCCATGGGAAGAGGGATTTGGCATTGCTCTAATTAATATGTTGGCCTTGAGATAATTTACGGGACATTTGCTTCTGGTTGAAACCTGCTATAGCCAATGTTTCTACACCAATGGAAGACAAGGAGAAGGAGAACTTTTCCAGCTTAACCCAAGCGGGACAGGTATTTGGCAGAATTTTAAACACCTTAATTAGCTCCAGTGGCCCAATAACTCTCACACACAGCACACACATTAGTTACATTCCTTGTTGCTGTGAGGGAAAAAAAGCAAGTTAAGGAAACAAGGCTTTGTTCACTTCATCACGGCTGGGAAGACACAGCAGCAGAAGCAGAGGTGGCTGATCTCATCACCCTGAGGTCAGGAAGCAGAGAGCCACCAACGTAGACCCTCAGCTCACTGTCTCCTTTTGATTCTGTCCAGAAGCCCAGCCCATGGCACAAGGGATAGAGCCACCAGGTTACGGTGGGTCTTCCCTTCTCAGTTAAACTCAAGCTAGAAATTCCCCTGGAGACAGTTCCAGAAGTTTCTTTCCAAGGTGATTCTAAGCCCCAGCTATTGGAATAATTGAGATTAGCTCAGACAGCACCTACACTATCCATGATGTGTACAGATTAGGGTTTCTGTTCATTGGGAGCATTCAATAGAATAGAGCTTATAGGATTCAATATTCTTCCTATCTCAAACGAGCCAAACAGCCAACTTTTGAGATATTGAGATCAGCAGCTCTGGGCAGAATCCTGGAATTCCCTTGAATTAAAGAACAAAAAGTGATTCAATAATACAAATTTTGAAATGTTTAAAATTAAAATAATTTCACATAAAACATTAAGTGCTAAAATATTCGTGCTCTGTGACTTTTAAAATGCAAATTTCTGGGCTGGAGAGATGGCTCATTGGTTAGGGCACTTGCCTCCAGTGACTAAGGCCCTGGGTTCAATTCCCCAGGACCCACATAAGCCAGACCTACAAGGTGGTGGCTCTGGTGCACTCTCTCTCTCTCTCTCTCTCTCTCTCTCTCTCTCTCTCTCTCTCTGTATCTCTCTGCTTGAAAATGAATAAATAAAATATAAAAAAATAAAATAAAATAAAATGCAAATTTCTCTCTTCAATGAAAATGTGGGAAGCACAGCCCCATCATCCATTCTTTAATAATAAAATTAAGAAGAGAAACTGGCTTGTGCACTGAGTCACTCCAATGTTCACCCTGCCAAAGAAGTCTTGAAAAGGGCAATAAAGGCGAGTTTTCCCCTCAACTATGAAAAAAACATAACTGGGAAGTTTAGGCAGCTCCTTTTAATCATTTTTGAGTTAAGTGGTGTGTGAAACCTTTGGAAGATAGATCGTGATTTGCAGGGAAGAGCAAAGATGTTTTGGATATGCCAGGACCATACTAGGGCTACCATGGAGCGCCTGTGGCTCAGGTTAGGAGTTTCCCCCAGCTACTCAGCTAAGCTAAAGGGCAGAAATAGAAAATCCAGAGACTGTCGGTCACTGGTTGTGATATCAGACTTACACAGCAGATGTCTGATGTTGGTATAATTGTTGAGTTTACATTGATCCAGTATTTGACCGTTATGCCTCATAGCAGTTGGAAATGTTTACTCTGTGCCATTATATGTTAAAAGTTTATGACTTGGGGGCTGGAAAGATTGCCCAGTGGTTAAGGTGCTTGCCTGAAAAGCAGAAGGACTTGAGTTCAGTTCTCCAGTACCCACACAAAGCCAGATGTGTGACAGGTTAACTTGTACTTTCAGGCAGGTTCCACAGATCCCATGCCTGAACCCCTCCCCTTGAGATGGAGGTGTCTGTAACTAGAGTTCAACCTGAATCTTGAAACTAAGTGGTCAAAGATAAACTAACCAACTGTCTCTCTGACTTATTGAGCCCAGGTCATGTAAGTCACCTTCTCTCTCCCCCACACGGCTCACCAATAGAAGGACGTCTGAGTCTCCAGGCCTTGGGTAAGGCCCCCCCACCACAGCCTAATGGCTGGGGTTCTTTCCCACAAGAACCTTTTTTCTCAAGATGGGAACCCTCTGATATCCTTCCTTCTGCTGCTTGTCTAGCTGAACAGCACAGATTTTATAGCGATGTGGCCAAAACCTCTCCCACGTGTTCTCTCAGCATTAGTGGCTGGAGATTTCTGTAAGTTTCTATTTTATCTTCAACAAAGTCTCCCACATACCTTATCCTCCGGTGGTCTATAATTTTAATTCTTTAACCTTATAGACAAGAATTCAGGTACTCCTTAAGTTTTGAGGTACATTGGAATTAGCTGTGTAGTCTAAGGTCTAATCCCCAGCTCCCCCATTACAGATGCACAAGGAGGCACATGCATCTGGAGTTTGTTTGCAGTGGCTGGAGGCCCTGGCGTGCCCTCTCTCTCCCCCCCCTCAAGTAAATGAATAAAACATTTAAAATAAAAGTTTTTAATTTGTTTTGATTTTATAGGACTCATATTTAAAAGACGATATTAAAGCTCAGGTGAAACTTGGGACTTTAAAGACTGTGGGGACCTTTAACTTTGGACTGAACACAATATCCAATGTGATATAGTTTTAAATCTACTGGTGGCCAGGGGCACATTGTCATAGATGTTCCCCTATAGATTCACAGCTTATTGAAGGCTTTTCTCTAGCTGCCTGGCTGGGGAAGGTGTCATCTTGGGTGGGTGCTAAGGTCCAGCCCTAAGGTGTTTGTGGGGAACTTAGGGAATTCCAGCTATACATGTGCAAAGAACAGTCTGACCTCTGCCTGGAATTCCTGCAGTTTTCAGAGTGTACTTGCTTGCTTTTGGAGTTGCTGGTGATGGGTTTTTCTCTCTGCTTGGACCTGTGAAAGGGGCTGACCTCTTTCACCATTGTGAAACTTCCCCTGGATCTTTAAGCTTCGATAAATCCTTTCCTCCCTAAACCGTGCCTGTTTTGGAGGTTCATCCCAGCATCATGGTGCTGACTGAACAGCTCTCAATGAGAAATAAGGGCCATTATTTGGTGTTTAATAACCACTTGACCACTTTTCCTCTCCAGCTACAGAATCATCTTCATGTCTCCTAGATCCCTTCAAGCGGAACAAGCACCTTATGTGTTACCTGAGATATCACTGATGCTGAAGATTTATAGACTTTACCTACAGGAGGAGTGCTCAAAGCAAGAGTGTTCTGGTATGAAGTCAGTGTAGAAGGGCTTCAGAGGGGATGAGTAACTGATCTATGGTGACATGGTTGTATCTGCATCTGGGCCACCAGGGTCCTATGGCACAGCACCTGCCTCTGGGTCATCCGGAGTGTCCTGGTATGAGTCAGGATGGAAGGGCTTCAGAGGGAGGAGTGACTATCCTTGGATGACCCGGTGGTCTCTGCGCCAGAGTCTCACTGCCCAGCACCTGCTCTGGGCCATCCAGAGTGCTTCATACACCAGCAGTGCTCGCTTCACTTCTAAACCCTATGGAGGGGTTAGAAAAGAGGCACCTAACATCGTGAGTGCCCACCGTGTGCTGGCACACAGTGCTTTTTTCACATGAGTCTACACAGGAAGACTGAAACCAAGGCACAACATGTTAGGTAAATATTAGTATCTCCATTTTATAATTTTCAAGATCCATCCATTGAGCATACACAGTGCAGATTAAATCATTGAGTCTCATATAATCATCTGTCAATTACCCCATGATGGTTGAGAAATGTCTTAAATTTAATATATTTCAGTATTTGATCTTTTTCTTAAAGTTTTAGCCAAGGAAGCCAAAATAAATGATGTGAAGCTGGGGAGACAGCTCAGTGCTCAAAGACACTTGCTTGCAAAACCTGTCGACCTGAGTTAGATCCCCCTGAGCACCCATGTCAAGATGAACATACAGCGGCACTGTGTCTGTTATCCTCACATACATACGAGGATGGGAGGCAGAGCCCGGGAAACACAAAGCTCCAAGCTCATGGGCCGGCTAGACCGTGTTTGGTAGCAATCACAAGAACCCCTGTCTCCAAAAAGATGGACGATCACAGACACTGAGGTTGTCCCCTGACCTCTACACACACTGTCAAGAATGCTTCTCTACACACTCACACTCACACACACACATGCACACACTCGCACATGTACATACACATGCACACACACTCACACATACACTTGCACAAATATGCACACACACATTCATGCACACAGACACACACACTCTCACACACATGTACATACTCACACACACATACAGGCACATATACACATGCACACACACATACATACACACACTCGCACACACATATGCACATGCACACACACACATTTAAAATATGTGTTATCTGTTTACTATTCTAGCTATGAAACAAAGACCCTGAGAACGGCATCTTCAATCTCTACCTCTTGTGAACTGAAGGCTCAATACTAGTAGTTTAAATAACTTCTTCTTGTACAGAGATTGAGATACCCTCCTCCCCTTGACTGCATTAAGCATTGAATATATAATTTAGATATAAAACACTTGCCAAGAAGTAATACTGTTCCTTTTCCAAGGGGCCTACAGAGCACACTGTTCAAACAAGCAGGCAATAAAGCCACTCTTTCCATGGTGGAAATGATGCTTCCTTCCGCCTGAATCCCTGCACTGTGGTTAGCTTCTCTGTAGGGTTTATTGAAAGCAATATCTCTCAGGGAAACTATTTCAATGAACATTCATGGCACAGCAGAGTCTAGAGCTTCAAAAATGACTAAAATGTATTGTCAAAGATCAAAACTACAGAATTCCCTAAAAAGAGAAAAAATTAAAATAAAATACCTCTGGTGTTATATGTGTCTCCTGAGAACCTTGGCTTGAACAGTGAGCCACAATGTAGCCCAGAAGCAACTAGAATCACTAAGCTAGAATTCCAAACAAATCCTCCATGCTCCCTCGCCAAGATAAATTCCTCAGGGTACAGAGGTGCTCTTCTCTCCACAGTCTGTGACCCATAAAATATTCCCATAGTAAAAACCCTGAGATGAGCTTTCTCACAGCTCAGGTGAGACAAGCCCTTCGTCCCTTAGAATCCACAGAATGAGCTCTTACTGAGTCAACACACAGGTGGATATTTTGAACCACCTGAGACAAACTATGGCACCATATAAAATGACCTGCCACAGAGCATGGTGACCACACTTAAATGTGTTCTATATCTGAAAATCACAAAGAAAGGCTCTTGCGTGTGCTTACCACAGAAAGTGATGGACTGGATAATATGCTCAGTACGTGCTTGTAGAAATTCATGTGTACATAGCTAAAAGCTATACATTGGATGTCTCAATGTATGCAATTTTGGCCAATAATACCATAGTAGAGATGAAACAGTGTTCATAAGATGCGTTCATGGAGGATATGGCTCAGTAGGTAAAAGCTCTTGCTGACCATACATAAGAACCTGAGTTTCATCCCCAGAAAAAAATATGTGTACATGCAGACCTGACCAAGCCTGCCGAGGAGCCCAGTGGTGACCGGGAGGAGACAGCAGGATGGCGGAGGCTCACTGCTCAGCAGTCTAACGGAAAAACGGGAAGGAGCAGGCAGATTCAGAGAGACTCCATCTCAGAGATAAAAGAAGAGGAGGGATAGAGAAAGACACCCAATGTCTTTCTCTGGCCTCAGCACATGTGTGTACAGAACATACATCTGTACACAGGTGTATATACAACACATGCGTGCAAGCACAGACATACACGACACACCAGAAAGATTTCTGTCATTAATAGTTATTTCAATAACAGTTCTATAAAGCTTGACAACAAATATATTCTTTCAGTTTTATGATTTCTGCTTAATTTCAGCATACACTTGTGTGGCAATCCTTCAAGTGCCTCTCTCTATTGTAAAAGTTTCTATTACTGCTGCTATCCGTGCATAGAGGAAGATTAGCTTCTTAAAACCTACCAAGTATAGTACGATACTTTAAAATCCAGTTCACTGGTGAAGCTATCTAAGAAGTTGAAGAGGCATTTAACCTGATTCAAGCATTCTTATCTAACAGAACCTCTGTCTTGGTTCTAATATCAGGGGCTCAGGATGGAAAAGAATCAGACATGAGAGCCGGGCTACTCTCCAGAGGGCTTCGGGGCTTGCTCAAGAGTGAAGCCTCGAATCACATTGTAAGAATTACAGCAGGGTGTTGACCATTGGTTTAACTTTAGTTCCTTGGGGACAGGGAGGTCTGTGTTAAATGGTGAGAAGGACTTATGGATTACGGAGCATCCCCATAGGAAGGTTTTACAAAGGCCACTTGCAAAACTTAAGGACCTCCAATGTGAGAGAAGGTGTTCCTGAACATGAAGAATCTGAAACAATTGGACGCACAAAGGCACTACAATGTGGGTGCACAAGTAGAGACCTGGAAGCTGACCAGAGCAGAATGACCAACATTCTACATGCAGGTGAGGGTTACTAAAACCGTGCTCACCATCAGGGGCAGGACCACCTTCAGAGTCATGAAAGAACACAGCAGCTCATGTCCAGGGACTGTGAGGAGGAATTGAGCACATTCACCCACCTGATGACAATTTAATCCAGGCTGTGGAGATGGCTGGCTGGATAAAATGCTTGTGCAAAACGCATGAGCCTCTGAGTTTGGAGCCCCAGAACCTCCACAATGATCGGTGCTGGGGGCTTTGGCAATCCCAGCACCTCAGTTGAGACTCTCCAGGAAACTTGTAGACCGAGAGTCTGCAAGGGCAGCGGTGAGAGACCCAGCCTCACACAACATGTAAGGTGACAACTGACACCCCCACACACACCATGGCATGCTTGTCCCCTCTCTCCCTCTCTCTCTCCTCTCTCACACATACTTTCTCTCATATGCACATACATCCTGAACACTCTCACTGTCTCTCGCACACATGCTTTCTCTCATACAAGCACACACACACACACACACACACACACTTTACATTTTTCCATCTTCTGACTATTGCCATCATTTGATGGGTATTGATCTTTGAATCTCAAACTCTCCTCCAGTGTTTTCAAAAAGAAATGTTGGGTGTGCTTCTCTTGCATAAAAATCTTCAGTTCTTCAAAAGACAGTGGGCTGGAGAGATAGCTCAGCAGCTAAAGGCACTTGCACGCAAAGCCTGCTGACCTGGGGTCAGGTCCCCAGCACCCACTTAAAGACAGATACACAAGGCGCACACGTGCCTGGCATTCGTTTGCAGCACCAAGAGGCCTGGCATGTGCATACCATATTCATCTCTTTTTATCTTTCTCTCTTAAATAAATAAAAAGATGGATGGAACTTCTTCAGGTGAGTTCCCACAGGTTGCATTAGCCTGATCCACCTACGTACAAAATGGCTCATCTTCCCTCTATCCTGCATCCGCACTGACTTCTGTTCTTCCTCCGAGCTTCTCTCCACCTCCTCCCACTCCAAGGGTCTCACAGGCCACTCTCTGCCTTCCTGATACCTCTTTGTCAACTGACTGCTGGTGAAGGGGCATCCAAAATACAATCCTCTAATTTTCTTTCCACAATATTCCTGTAGGTAATTAACTGTTCAGTAACTTTCCCTCCAGACGGTAAGTGCCAAGGGGGATGCAGTAGAGTTAGAACATTCCTCCCAGCACCTAGTAGGAAGCCCATCCCACAGAACTCAAGGAACATCCCTGGGTAAATAGAATATGCCTGTGGCTAAGGCAGCTGAAAGGCATTTTCCTAATCTCACCTGGAGATGGACTGCCTGGGGGTGAATTCTAAGTTTTCACTTGCTAGTTGTATTAAATCATACATCTTGAGATTGCGTCATCAGTGTCCACCTGATGGAATTTTTTGTATCTTGAATTTACATGGGAAATTCTTGAAATACTGCCTGGCACAAAGTTAAGATTGAAATATGTTTTCAAGGAAATTAGACTCTTTGAAATAAATGCTCTTGGGGCACTCGAAGGTCTTGAGTAATGATTGTGAGGCATGAGCGCATCTCAAAGCCGCCCACCACTGACAGCCTCAGCCGTATGGGGATCTGGGACAGGTCTTCACACATCCCAACTCTCCACTTCCTCGATGTTTCTCCCACTTCAAAAATTACAGTTCTTTCTGTGGCCAGTCACTGACCCTTAACATCCATGCTTTAACATGTCCTGTGTTGACTAACGTACAGACGCAAAATGTCCCTCCGTTCCCAACACAGTCTGCACACATCATATTGACCTTAAGTGCAGTCTCTAGCACGCTGCCTAGAAAACATGCTTTCACTCTTCAAGTCATGGAGTGATGTCACTTATCAGCTTCACCAGCCCATGTGCCCCCAAATTCTACCCATAAATCCCACATCTATTTACTATCAATATAATATTTTTCCAATTTCACTGTGTGTTGCAGTCTCTCCCATCGCCAGGAATTTATTCCTGTCTTAAGCTGATGCAAACTCTGTGGCTTCCACATAGACACCCAAAGCCTGTAAGATGACTTGTTTCCTGAACCTACTCTGAACAGCAGCACAGGTCCTCACACAGCGGTGTGTCTAGACCAGAGGGGCGTTGTCCATAAAGGCCTCTGACCTAAGAGTTCGCAAGTGAAATCTCTTTTGAGGACCACCAAAGGCAAGTTCCAGCTTATCCCTAGAGAGTCCCTGTATTCATTTGTTCGCACAGCTCTTAGAGCTTCAAGGGAAGGAGCACTGGACTCACATGGCTGGGGCACCAGAGGGTTTCATTCACAAGGCGCAGGCTCACATCGATGGGGCGCTGTGGGGCTTCATGCACTGGGTTGGGGGGATCACTCGTGATCCTTCCACAGTCCGACTTTCCTTTCACCTGCCATTCAATCACATCCATCCATCTCTCTGCCCCAAATGCTGGCAGACTCTTAACTCTGCTCGTTGCTACCTGTATTCTTCACCAAGTCCAAGCCAGTCTGCCTGGTCCCAATACTGCAGAACAACCCCACAGCTCCAGCCACCACTGGAACTAAGGCCAAGGGCTGCTGACCCTCACTTGACTGGACAAAGTCACTCAAGTTCCCTCCCAGTGCTTTCTCTGCTCTGCCAACACCACTTGTTCACAAGATGTGCTCACTCGCCTGTTTAAAGCACTCAGCAGCATCACAGTGTGCAGCCAAAGCCTGCCATGCTGTGAGAAGCTGACACACTCAGGTCACATGATCCAGTCACATGGTTCCTGTCCTTCCACGTCATCACACGCCTAACCATCAGAGGCTGTCACCAGAGGTGGCCCCTGGAATAGCGTCTTCTCTATTCCCTGTCGTGCTTCAGAATCACCGAAATGATCCTTTCCTTAAAGCCCCCCTGTACCGGGATGTTCCGAGGTTTCTACACACATCGAACTTCACTGCTTGTCAGTTAGCAGCTTAGTGTCATTCTCTCCAGCTACACTTCAAGGGCAGGGATTCTGTCAGTGTCCAGTTTCTTGAGGTTTATCTCTGCCTCTAGATCTTTAAGTGGACAGCATGTACTTGTTGAATAATTCATGGACAACAGTGAATCGATATAGTCCTGCCCGTTGTTTATTTAGCATTCATCATTGGTAACTGGAGTTTTAAATGTTCATATATTATTCACTTAATTAAACCATCATAAGCTTTCTGAAAGAACACATGGATGTTTTGGTTTTATTCATCAACGTCTTGTACATAATTCACACTCACAAGTTTTCCAGCTACAGAGCACCTTAAAATATGAGCTGGTCAGGGAAGGCCTCAACCAAAAGGCAGCATTTGAGTGAGAGCTGAGGAGAGTCGCAAGAAAGTCACACACTCATCTAGGAGCCACCTCAAAAGGCTGTGAGCTGGCCAAAGTCAGAGGATGGAGGGTCTCCAGCTTCAGTAAAGATTTGGGCTTGTTTCCCAAGAAAGGTACAATTCCAGGGCTGGAGAGATGGCTCAGCGGGTAAGGCACTTGCCTTCAGTGCCTAAGGCCCCCGGTTCAATTCCCTAGGATCCACATAAGCTAAGCCAGACCCACAAGGTGGTGGCCCTGGTGTTCTCTCTCTCTCTCTCTCTGCTTGAAAATGAATAAACAAAATATTTTTTTAAAAAAGAAAGGTGCAATTCCATGGAGAACGTCAGGGAGAGAAGTGGCGTAAGTTACCTGGAGCTGGGGCTGGGGTCTGAAGGGCTCAGACGGCACAGACACTTGCTGTGCAAGGAAAGCAGGGAAGATTGGCCAGCTGCCTTCAAGTTTCAACATTTCAAATATCACACAAGGTATGATTTGTTTCTGCATTTGTAATTAACTATACAGAAAGCCTCTCTCTCTCTCTCTCTCTCTCTCTCTCTCTCTCTCTCTCTCACACACACACACACACACACACACACACACACACACGCATGCATGCACATGGCGTATTCCTTATCCAAACTAATTAGGACCAGATATGTTTGGGATTTCAGATTTTCTCTTATTTCAGAGTATTTTTGTATAAATGAGGGGATATCTTGAAGGGGACCCAAAACTACCAAGAGATTCATGTATGTCTCAAATATGCCTTACACACATAGATGTGTGTAACAGGACTTTACACAATGGATTAGTGCTCCTGTATTTTGATTATGGAATTTAACATGTAGTCAGATGTAGAATTTTCAACTTATATTGGTGCCCAGAAGTTTCTAATTTATTCACGCACACATACTTATACACCCTTGAAACATAAAGATCCATCCTTCCTGCCATCCTTCCTCCAGCACTGTGAGGAGAGTATGGGAAGGCCTGTCTGAGGCTCATGATGGAGACACCCTTCTACTGGACGCTGATCATCTATACGGTGGATGTGCACTGAGAGGACCATCAATCTGAAATAAGCCCAAAACACTTATGGTCAGCAGCTTCTAACTGAAGTTTACGATTCCTTCTGTTTACCATGGAGACAAGAAAAAATGTAGGTGTTTTAGTCTGACGTCATCACTACTGCAGCCATGTGGAAATACTTGGTTACTCTCTCTTCAACTTTGAAACTGCTACATTTATAAGAACCGACATCAGATTATAGTATTTTAGATACAGCTTATTGCTTTTACTTGGCTTTAATGTTTATGTTTCATCTTGTAAAGATGATTAAAACTCCCATGGTCTGTTATCAATCACATTTGTTCTCATTTATATGTGGTGCTTGTAGTCACGGTTCATTTCATGTATTTAATAAAGCACCGTGGGGGCTGGAGAGACGGCTCCACAGGTCAAGTGCTTGCCTGCAAAACCTAACGACCCGAGTTCTATTCCCCAGCACCCACGTAAAGCCAGATGCACAATGTGTGCAAGCACCTGGAGTCTGTTTGCAGTGGCTGGAGGCCCTGGAGCACCCATTCTGTCTCTGTCTCTTTCTCTGTCTCTCTCTGCTTACAAATACATAAATGAATAGAATATTTAATAAAAAACACTTTGAGAAGAAATCTCGTGGCTTCATCCAACTACCAAAGGGAGCATGCTACAAAAAGGACTGGCCACGAGAGATCTGGAAGCAAGGTTCACCTTGGGTTCCCATCATTCCCAGGACCTGGCGCAGAGCAGACAGAAGACTCAGAATTCATTACGTCTGCTCTGTCCAACTTCAGCTTCTTTCCTTTCTGTCCAACTTCAGCTTCTTTCCTTTCTGTAGACAACGGAGATTTAATTCTTTTTTAACAAATGCCGATTGAACAAATTTGGTGGTGTTTTTCTTTCTTTTTTTAAATTTTTTTTTGCCCTTTGGCTTCAAGATATTAATCCACTGTTTTTCTTTCTTAGATGAGGCCATCACGCCAGTAAGCTATCCAACAGACACGCAGCCCACGCTGCTGTGCAATTAGGCATGACCAGGGAAATGACGCGAGCACAAACACACACCAGACAGCTTCCTGCATGATGGAGAATGCGCTTTGAGAGGGCTAAGCGAGACAACAGAAGGCATTCATACCGCCAGCCCTAAAATCTCAGGAAGCAGAAGCGCTCTGCACACAGCAAACCCAATTACCTCGGCTGAAAACCAGCCCGCCAAGGCTGTCACGTAACCTTCCTGGGGCCACACACTGGGAAATACAGTGAGTCCTCTCCCTTTAAACGACCTGCAATCCTCAGACACTTTAAATCCAGAAACACCTTCCCACCATTAATATTCCGCTCCATAAAATGGAGTCTCGTTTCAACACAGCTGTGACCATTCTCCTTAAGAAATAGCAGGCATGGTCGTTACTGGTTCGTTCCAACGACTTGAATTTCTCGAAAGCACTGAGTAACAACTCATCTTAAAGGAATTAATTTCCGATTTTCCATCTGGCGAGAGTGACGTTCTTGACAAAGCAACCCCCCCTTCCCAGGGCCACGGTCAGTGCCATCAAGTCCCATGAAGCCCCTCCACTGACGATCTCACCTTGCCAACGGCCGTGTGGGCAAGGCAGGAGGGGGTCTGTCTGTGGAACAGATGACGTCAGCCTGCTCAGGGGGAAGCGCAGCAGGTCCTGGGAAATCACACAAATGAAGTGTGTTGGGGGGTGCTAATATGTGGTGCGTGTGACGGTGTATGTGCTCTGTGTGCTCGTGCGTAATGCATGCTTGCATGCATTCACGTGCGGAGTCCAGAGTGTGTGCTGGCCTGTGTGTGTGGAAATATGAATGTGGGTATGCATTTGAGCACGTGTTGCCTGTGCTCATGCGTGCTTGGTTCTGTGTGGGCTGGGGTGTGTGTGCACATCCATGTTTAACTTGGGATTTCCTGGGAGTTTTGGAGTGTGCTCTAGGGGGATGTCGTGCACTTGCCATGGAGCCATTGTTCACACCATCAAAGCTGGGCTCCTGGAGGGAACGCAGCGCTCTGAGGGGTCCTTTGTTACTGCTGTTGCTCTCTGGTCATATGTCAACGGTAGCTACCACCATCCACCTTCCTTCTTTCCCGCCCCTTGAGGTGGGCGTCTCAGTGAGTACAGAGACATCTGAGAATCGCCTGGCTCCAGGGCCTCCTCAGAGCACCCTCCACTACAAAGAGGGCTTTGAGAGCAGGGGAATCATGGCTTTTCCTAACCTAGCAAGGCTGCTCTCATGGAAAATGGCCGGCTAATGGTCTTCAACTAAGAGGGAAGGGGCACAATACTAACGGGTGTGAAATTCCTAGTGGACATTACTGTGGGGCTTGACGGCTACTCTAAATTCAGCCGACAAGCAAATAGGACCGTGCTCATCTTCGGAGCTCTGAGCCTCTTCCAGCTCATTTTAACAGCTTGACTTTGGGAACATGGCATTATCATATGCAATGTAGTTCTAATTAGCGCCTGGAGAGCAGGTTGTATGGGACTCAAATCACACTTCTGTCTCTTCCCACCAACATGCACTTAAACTAGCTCAGTAAAGGATTGATTCTCGTTTCTACCATGTGACCATCAGACTCAAACTACACATGTGTAGGTTTCAATAAGCATATTTGGAATTTGTAGCATTTCATATCTTAAAAGTTACTAACATAATGAACTTGCTGAGCTACATTTTATCTCCTTTCCAGCTACCCACTGGCCAATAAAATAGCACGTTTTCAGAGGACAAACAGCAGGACTGTACGTTGTCCCTGAGTGCTGGAATTTGCTGGCTCCCTCCTGCAGTCTTACAAGAATGTCTGGCCAGGGTTGTTAATGGTGCCTTGGTAGATGGCTAATTAGCTTCTGAGGAGAAGCAGTGATTCTGACACCTTCATTTCACTCACCAACTATTTTAATGGGCAATAAGGAACAGTTGTTGAGGAGAAGGTATAAATGTCAAAGCGAAATGATCTCATTTTTATGTTTCCTCCAACAACGAAAGACACAGCACTTAATTACAGCAACATTTCATTCCAGTCAGGAATATCTCCTGAGAACCCTCCATATGAACCCCCTGCGGTGACGATTCCTTTCCTAGCACTCAAAGGTTAACAATGGGCCAAACCAGGAATCACAATCTCTCCTGGGAGTATTGTCTTATTGGAACCATGGCCAACTGAGAAGCAGGCCTTGCGTCCTCACAGTGAATAAGTGGAGTGGGTCTTCTTAGGGTCATTTTTACTGTTAGGTATACCTGGACTTCCAGTAAGTGCATCTTATGTGAGTGCACAAGACCCCCAAAGACCTCGCAGAGTCATGTACCCACACCCAATGCTCCTGCCAGTCTGTCAGGACCTGTGGTGCCTCGGACCCCGTTCCTTCCCAACCCTGTCATCTTCTTCACCTAAAATGTTACCTCTGTTCTAAGACAGGGAAGACATTTCAAAATTGCTGAGAATAAAATTATCTTTGGGATTAAAGGTCAATGTTTGGGCCTGGGAGATGGCTCGATGGTTACAGGTGCTTGCTTGCAAAGCCTGATGGCCAGGGTTCGATTCCCTGGGTTGCACAGAAAGCCAGATACACAAAGTGCTGCATGCATTTCAAGTTCATTTGCAGTGGCAAGAGATTCTGGTGCATACATATGCATTCATTCTCTCTTCCTCTCTCCTAGCAAATGAGTAAACTGAGATCCAAGGGTTTTAGGTGTGGAGTAAATTCCTGCAGTCTGTCTGCTTGGGCCATGCTGTTAAGCACTCCTGCATGGCTCCCTTCTGTGAAACACTCTTTAATGAACTCTCTCAGTGCTGTTCTGAAACTGTCCATGCACCACGTAACCTTTGGATCTGGTGGCACTGTTAGGCTCCAGTGTCAAATTCATTTTGCCGCAAATATCTATTTATAGGAGTGACCCATATTTTTCTAATAAATTTATTTTTAAGACTTTTTTTCTCAAGAACTCAACAATAGAGTTTAGACATCATGCCAGAGAAAATTATGAGCTATTTGGAATTGGTATTGAGGTTTATATAAAAAACTACCATCCCTTAATATTTAGGCAAAATTAGAAAAGATCGTGTTCTATGGAAGAAGAAGCTTATAGTAGTTGGAGTTGTATGTTTTGAAAGTAAAACATTATTACAAATGCAAAAGTGAATATGAACTTTATCCAATGTGACACTGAATTAATAACAAATAACTCTGGGCTCAGGAAGTTGGGGCAGAAGGATTACAAGGTTCAAGGCCGTTCTTGGAATCTTAGTGGGATTCTGTCTCAAAAATTAAAGAAAATAAAGTAAAAAAGGGGGTAGCTTAGTAGAGCTCTTACCTAGTGCAGGGCAGGTCTTAGGTTTGATCTTCAGTAACACAAAAAATTTACAAAAAAAACCAAGATGCTGTCAAATTTGAAAAATCAGGCAAGTTTCCCATTCCTGACTGAACTGTAAGTTGTGGAGGAATTCTTCACAGAACAACAATATGAAGACTTTGGATAATAACATGACTTGCTTTTGGCATTTGTCTGTCCTCTACCCAGGTCCTGTTCTCCAGTGATCGGAAAGACAGAGGCCTGGGGAGGAAGGGAGGGCTACAGAAGAAACAAGCCACCTCTCTGTTTCCAGGGGCAGGGGAGGCCCTCGGTGGATTGCCCAGAGCTGGGACTCTCCTGATCAGGGCTACAAAGCGCATGGATTCCTGGGTGTTCCTGGAACTGAGGCTCTGTCCTCACGTAGCCACAGAATTATGAACCTATATTTCATGCCAGAGCCGACAACTTCCACCAGGTGTCAAAACACCACAGCCCGGCTCAGACTGGGCTTTGTCTCACCTCACAGCAGGACTCAGGAATTCCTGGCAAGCACTTGACACAGCCTCAATATGCAGCTGAATTCAAGCACCACTAAGCATGTGGGGCAGGGTCTTTCTCTACCTGTGCATGAGACTTGGGAAGTGTTAATCTAAAAGAAAGAAGCTGTGATTTTTAAATGTGGCAGGACAAAGTGCTCCGGCTACCATGACCAAGCTGCCCACATGCTCAACGCTCACGCAGTGGACCCCAGATGACCCCATCAACAGTCACCAGACCTGCTAATGTGGATGCAGAGCCGATGCTGACATAACAGAGAGAGAGAGAGAGTGAACACTTGGAGAGGAAAGCAAGGCTGCCTTCCTTCCACGGATGCCTCACCTGGGCATGCATTTGGCTCTGTGGTCACTCTGGGACACAAGAGGCTCTGCTCTCCATTAAAGCCCTGTATTGGTTAGTTTTCTCCTAGCTGTGACCCAAGGCTTGACGAGAAGCAATGCAAAGGAGGAAGGGTGGATTCCTGCTTACACATAATTAGGGGCACAGCCCATGGAGCAGGGGAGGCATGGTTATAGCATCATGACATAGCTGGTCACACTGTGTCCACAGACTGGGAGCAGAGCAAGAGGACTTGAGGCCAAAACGGAAACCATCAAGACCCACCATAGACAGACAACCCACTTCCTCCAGTGAGGCTCCATAAACGAACCAAACACAGTGCCGCCAGCTGGGGCCCAAGTGTGCAGACACATGAGCCTACGGAGGACTTTCACAGACAAACCTAAGTGTCTTCATTTAGCAAAAGCGAGAAAAAGAGAGGGTCTCATGGCCAGAGCCGACCTAAGACCACTGAAAGGCTGGCCAACGGCAATGACTTCTAGACTTCCTTAAAGCTTCCTGGATTGTTCTCCATGCAACCACAGAAAGAGATGGAGAAGGAGAGAGACCTTTATTTTTCCTAACTCTAGACGCTTTTCAATGCATAAAAGGTTATTTTCCTAATTTCACACATCTGAATGTCTGATATGTAATAATATTCTCGGTAACTGTCAAAATTTTTAGTTCCTGACATGTGTAATTAAATTTTATGTGATAAAAAGACCAAATAATATTGTTGGTTTCTATTGGTTGTCAACCTGATGGGACCTGGAATCACCTGTGGGGAATAATCCAGATTGTGGTCAGCCTCTGTGCCATGAACGCAATAGAACACACTCAGAAAAGGGAAATCTGAACTGTTAGAAAGGAAACTATCTGTCCACAATCAGTTACCGCAAGGCTACTTTTCCTTTAAAATACACGAAAGTTACACTATGGATATTTATGCCAATATTCTGACCTAATATGTGGAAAACAAAGGCCTATTCAGTAAACCTTTCTTGGCTAGGTTTTTTTTTCATTGCCTGATGATGCGAGCTATGTCTCTACTGATTCTTAAGCAATACATCAGCCTCAGTCAGTTCATAAATAAAAATCTTTTAATACTTTGGGTTTTCTACGACCTTTATTTAATTAGACTTGCTGATAGGATTATATGATCTATATAATTAATGTGCACGTGCCATGTTCCCTAATTAAAGAATACCTCCGGTGCTTTGTTGTAAATACAGACCTGGATGCACCCATTCTCAGTGAATTGTCACATCCCTGCCCATTGGCAAGTCTCTGCAGGTGTCACCTGCCACTGACCAATGCTTTCTTCCCAGGGCCTCACCTTGGCAGGCTTGTTGGCCTCCATGTTCTCTTTGAATTTCTCCTGCATCATGGCTACAAGCTGACAGAGCAAGGCACCATTGTCCAACTTCTCCATGAATGTCTCGGCTGTGATCTCCTTCCCTGAAAGAGGGGAAAGGACCATTACAAAAGCATAGTTAGTGTCCATCGCAGACAGCGGTCACTCTACAGAAACACACCTGGCATCATGTTATCACTGTGCTCTCCTGTGCAGATAAGCGGAAGGTTGGAGAGAGGCTGACTTACCTCATGAATGATTCCTTTGGCTCTTTAGGTTTTCAATTGTCTTTTTAGATTTAAATAATGGGTTATTATAACTGTAAAAAAATTGCATTTCACATTAAGAGGGACAAAAGATTTCCTTAGCAATCAAGAGAAAGAAATGCAACCGAGGATGCTCAGCAGGGCTTAACCCACCAGGGCCGAGTTCAATTCCCCAGGACTCACATAAAGCCAGATGCGCAAGGTGGCCCATGTGTCTGGAGTTCTTTTGCAGTGGATGGAGGCCCTGATGCACCTATCATATTCTCTCTCTCTTTCTCTCTCTCTCTCTGCCTCATTCTTACTCTCTCTCAAATAAATAAATGTATAAAAAAACGAGCAGACTTTGTCTTCATTTTAAAACATGACTACCGTGTATAAAGTCAGCAACCACTGGCGACTTTAGTAGAAAGCGAAGAACCATCGCTAAATTCCATCGATCTGGTTTCCCCGGATTAACATAGAGGTAAATTAACACAAAAGATAAACTCTCCAGGGAAAATACCTTTCAAGTAGCCCCTTCCCTCCACAGTGTTGAGTGAGGTTCTAGGCTCCAATCTCTGATCTTCCCTCCCTCCCCAATGATTCTCACAGCTCCAATACTGCTCACAGAAGCACTATCCACAGTTCAGCAGCCCAACATTTACTGGGATCCTAGGTAAAGGGCATTTCTAGTTTTCTTATTGATATCTAAAGCATATTTTCTTCTCTTTTTCCTTTTTATTTTGTGAAGGTTTCCTGGGGTCCATTTCATACACCTTATAATTCAGCCACTTAAAATTGTATAATTCAATATAAATTGTATATTCTCATCGCTGTACCATCATCACCATTTAATTTTCAAACATTACCACCCCAAAGACACTCTACACTGCCACGTGTTACACGTGATCCTTTCCTCTCTCTGTACATACAAACATAACCGCCGATTGCTTCTTCCCTGTTTCTGCACAACCCATGGTTGCCAAAGCCCTCTCCCTTGACTGGCTCTTTATTTCTCTCATGTTCAGAATCGATCTTTATTTTTTTCTCTTATCTTCTTTCTCTTTCTTTTTTTCTGCTGCCCTACTTTCTTACAGTCTTAGTCAAAAATTCTGAGGATTTAAGCTTCCTTTTCTGCTCATATCAGACAGAATCTCCCCAAAACCTTCCTGATCTGATTCTTCACAGGTCTTTCCAACACAGACACACTGGCTGCTACATTTATGCTGAAGGCTGCCCCCTGGGGTCCTTCTTCACTCAGACACCTTTGAAGCATAGTCTCTGCAGTCCTCCTCTTCCTCACATGTGAGGTGGGTGCACTTTACCCCCACGTGCAAAGGCCCCCCAGGATGTCTCTAGCCCATCCTTCCAACCAAACACCTCAGCCTGCCCATGGTCCAAGTGGCACCTTCACAGGTCCTTCTGTGGTGACTGCGGGATGGTCACTGCAATGAGTGTCCCACTGGTCTCTGCCTGGTGAGCTCATCTCTCCCTTCACCACAGCTCCACAAGGGGGCTCTCAAAGTGTCCACTACTCTCTCCGCTTGGTCTTGGAATGTCCTTTCTGTGGCACATATTAAACACTTCTTCCATTACCACATGTTTGTATAAAATGCTTATCTTCCTCAATCTGCTATAAGCATCTCAAGAAGCATCTGTCGATGGCCTGCAGAAGCACAGTGAGGTCACCTGGGCCCACCTACAAGTACTCAAAGCCCACAAACTGACAAAAGAAGAAACAAAGGAACCAAACACCTGGAAAAAAGCACCGGAGATTATTTTTTCTGAAAATCAGTTATTTTGAAAACAAAATTAGGAAGAACTTTGATGCTTTCAGCTGAGATTCACTTAGGTTTACTTTTTTAACTTATGATGAACAGAGGTAACTTATTTCAATGATGGAATCACAGATCAACTACTTATCTAAACCGATAGTATCTAATATGTTTGGATTTTAAGAAATATCTGCTTAAGGGGTTGTGAATAGAAGGGGAGAGAGTCTAAGCCTGTGAAAATTGGTCCCAGTCACCGGCTCCTTCCCTCACTGAGCTGTTGACTAAAGTGACCCATGAGGTTCCAAAAACAAGACAGGAAAAGCTCTTGAATGCCCTCCCCAGGCCTGAGGCAAGATCCTGTTGCTGAAGAAACCACAGAAAGCCATCGATCAGCATCGAGAGACCCTGCGAGGTCCAGAATGGTAACCAGCCCCCAGATGGTAGTCAGTGCAGTGCTGGAAGGCACTGTATAAGCTGCCAGGGGAAGCTGGTCAATGACAGCTGGAGTAAACCAAGACCACTGACATGAAACACAGTCTGCTGCCATGAGTAGCCTGACCACACTTCCTACTGAAAGAGAACAGCAAACCAAAAAAGGAGCACTTGTGCAATGGAGGAGCCAAAGCCTGGGGGAGGCAATCAACAGCTTTTAAATTCAGCCAAATATTCCTCTTAGTGAGGGGGAGCCCTTAACTGGAACTGGGGACTTAGGGTGATATGCACTGGGAGCCGGACTCTTGGGCCCCCAAGAAGAGATGCACTAAGCGAGCGGTTGACAGAGAGGCTAATAAAAATAGAATCTAGCTAATTCAGAAAAGTGTATCACAGTTAACCTATACTGATCTCACTCTCCGATGGAGATTCTGTTTGCATCTTTCAGAAAGCAGCGAGAGAGCTGTGGCGCATCCAACCCTACCAAAGAACCGCAGGCCGATAGCTGAGATCCTGGCAAGAGCTGAGCCACCCCAGACATACCATGGAGGATCCATATGGAACCCCGCAGAGAATGATGGGATGAACAAGGGACCCACAGCCACAGCCATTCAGTCAACACAGGATAAGCCAGTGAGACAGACACCAATGATTTTTGACACAACCTAAATCAGAAGCACAAAGACCCCTAAGTTCTCAACACTAAAGCAGCCTTGATACTCACCCACCACGACTCAGGGAACTGAGAGGAAGAGGGGGCAGAAAGATTGTGAGAGCCCTGTGGGGGAGAATATCCAGAGACATGGCCCCCCTCAGTAACAACATACTAGGGCTGGCGGAAAGGGGCTAACTCCTAGGCTATCCATAACCCTCTACCCCATGGACTGATCCAGACTGCCCTCGGAGGAGGATATTCAGCTGATTGGGGATGGGGAAGAGGGGCATTGAGGAACTGGGGATAACAACTCATTGTTTGCCCATTAAATAATGTAACTCTTTATGGACAATAAAAAAGAAATATCTGCTTAAATTGATTTTTATTCAATTTTGGGGAAAGGATGTGTAAAGAGGGAAAAATAATTACTTTTTTGTTATTTTCCCTCCTGAATAGTTCACATTTTAGCCCCAAGTTACAATAATGACTTCTGCAGGGAACCAAACATTGTTAGCATTCAGTACTGATCATGAGGTTTGCCTGTGCAGAACTGCCCTTCTTTCAAACTTGCATGCAGTCAATCTGAAATGAACACAGTAGTTACAAGACCCAGACAGCCAGCACAGCCTGTTGTAACATGTGTTCACCACTGAGAACGACTGTGTCTTTGCTGAGAAAAGTGTTACCTTGCAAACAGGCATAAAAAATAAATATGATAAATAGCCTAAAACTATCACTTTATTGATGCAGGTAAATGTGACCTTGTATTCTTTTAAAAATATTTATTTATTTATTTATTTATTTATTTATTTATTTATTTATTTATTTGCAGGCAGAGAGAGACAGAGGAGAAGGAGAGAAAGAGAATGGGCACACCAGGGCCTCTAGCCACTTCAAATGAACTCCAGATGCCTGAGCCACTTTGTGGATCTGGCTTTAAGTGGGCACTGGGGAATTGAACCCAGGTCATTAAGCTTTGCAAGCAAGTGCCTTAACCACTAAGCCATCTCTCCAGCCCTGCCTTGTGTTCTTGACTGATTTCATTTAATGATTTTTTCATAAGTTGCTTGTAATATTTTCTACATTTGGAAAAAAATTTTAGGTGCTCTTTCTTCATCACATTCCACACAACCTGAAGATGCCTTTTATAGCTTCAAGCCGATAGATGACTGCAATAAACTTGAAAGAGTTGGTAAATTCTGAAAGTAATTAAAAGCCATCAGCAATCTACCAATAGGCATGGTGGGGACTTCTTTATCCCTCGCACTAAAGATTTTCAGTCACTCTGCTTTTCATGAACACTTGAAAAAAATTACATCAAACATCTGTATCTAATGAAAAATATATTAGGTGTCAACTTTCAATTCTGTGCGTTTTATAGCATGGAAAGTTCTCTTTTGGCTAAAACAGAGACTGTTATATGCTTTATAGTTGAAATGCACTACCACAAATGAAGAAGAAAGTGCAAAACTGAGAAGCTATACCTTGAAAAATTCTTCATATGTAATATATTTTCCATATAACTATTAATAATCATTAAATATACATTTTAAATGTGCTGTACAACTGTAAGAACTCAGTTATAACATTCATGTGGGATGATATATTACCTCACTCTTTACCTAAAAGGCAGGGCATAAAATTAGTTGGGTTGGACCATAACAAATCCATGAAATCAGGTCATGAAGAAGTAATTAATTTCTCAAGCAAAATTCGCATGTAACTCCCATGTGGTTCATGATCTCTAGTGAACAGAATCAGGCCTTCTTCACTTCGAACTGTGTCTGTGTGCCTCACATGGCAGATTATAAATATAACACACTGAGCTTCTAAGACCAGAGAATTCTTTCTTTCCAAGCTGCACCCATGCGATGTTCCTGGCATGTTTAGGGCATGAGTGGGTGTGCGTAAATCATGTACCATGAAAACACGATTGAGACAGAGAGGCTCAAGGAGAGTGGAGTGGGCTGTGACAGTATGGTACCAGGTTCTCCTCAGAGCTTAGTGGTAGTTAAACCATGGTGGGTGACTGAACTCCACTGGCCTATGAAGACTTGGCTTGAAGATTCACCTAAGACATATGAGAGTGAAGTCCCCCTGCAGCCATACATGTGACCTCAGATATCACGGCATCTGGGCATCAGCTCAGTTATGACTGACAGCTTGCAGCAGAGAAAAACTGGGGAGGGGTTGTTTAATATTGTGGCGTCATGTCCTCAATACTCATAGAGAGGCCTCTGGAACACCACCATAGGGCTCAGTGACAGCAAGTGAGCGTCTGCTACAGATTAATCAGCATGTGTGCTCATGCACATTAGTAAACACCTTCCAAAACAGGCTTGGCACGATTCCCCTGAGGATTATCTACCAATGTGCAAAGTGTTGTAGACTGGCACCATTTGGGGGGGAAACCATGCGAAGGAATGGTTTTTCTCCCCTGATCGACCAGCAGTGCTGTTTCCAAAGAGATGACCGCATCCAATGTTCATGTGGAATGTGTGGGCACAGTGTGCCAGGCAGGGTGCACAGGACTTCACGCTCTCCTAAGACCATGAACTGGGTGCCACTATAAAACGATCCTGGGGTGTGCAGATTAGGTAACTTTCCTCAAGCCACACAGGAAACTCAGAGGAATCCAGCCCTTTGACCCGGGCATTCCAGGTGCAAAGTTTATGCTTTCAGCCATGATGCTCAACAAATTAAATATTTGCTAAATACACAGTGACAATTTCCTTATGCAGTTTTTTTTCCCTATGCAGACCTGACAGGAAGGGAGCCTGGGATTTGGAGATAATGATCCTGAGAAATGAAGAGTGGACAGCCTGGAGCACGGCTGAGGACATCACTGGGCATGCTCTGATATTAGCTCCATAGGCTGCAGAAGAAAGCTGGAGGGGCTGAATGTCTGATAATCAGATACGGGATGGCAGGCTCCACTGGCCTCCCTCCCCACCCTCAGCTGCAGCTCACTTCTCGTGATAGAGGACTCAAGCATCGCTGACTTTCTTTTTTAGCTCAAATGACTCAGTTTTTTTGGCGCTGAATAGCTTAGTTTAAATGACTCGGCATTTTTGACACTGGGTTTTGAAGGTTTTGAGGTAGAAAATGACTCCTGATAGCAGAACCTCTAGCCCAGCACCTCTTCCGTACAGACTCACAAGTGACCCTCACATCAGAAATGGCTCAGTAGTCCATAAACATGAACTTGCTGCCTCAAACTTCCTGGGAAATTTTTATTGATTGACACTGAGAAGAAGGAGATCCTGCAGGACAAGAATGCAGTAAAAGGTGTTAAGGAAAATGAGAGCTTTGGTTTCTGGGTAGAAATATCAACCTGGAAAGCCTAAAGTAAAGATAGAATATGTGTATTTCATGCGGATGGGCAACAGAAGTGCTAGTTCACGTTCAAAAGAAGCAGCTTTTTAGTGAAGATGACAGCTTTTCATGGACCTGCCACAGAGTTTTTTGCCACTAGTTTTATCATAAAACTAGTCTATTATCTATAACTATACAATATCTAATAACTTTCACAGCTTTGTTATAAAGAGTATTTCCAATAAGATCAGCACATATACCTAAATACAGAAGTCAAAAATATTACTCAATGGCTTTCTCGTGGGTCTCACCAGTGTGCTAGCCCAGAAACAAAGCCCAGCTACCACAGCTGCCCCATCATTTCGGCTGGGACTCCATCACAAGATGGCCAGGACTTGACCTTCCAGTGCCTAATGTGAGCTGGCTAACAGCTTGTTGTCTCTCTCTCACACACTATGCCTAGGAAGCTACAGTGATACTGATTAGGCAATTACATAGTAGAATTATATCATCTCTACATTTGGGTCTGAATATCTGTCTATGGGCCAAAAATAATCATTATTTTCTCTATCGAGGTATTTTCATCCTTCAAAATCCCTGAAGATAAATGTTCTTTAAAAATGAATATCTTCAATTGACATTTTATAAGTAGGATTGGAAATATCCCCAAAGAGAGTATCATTGATACGCCTTTAAAAGTTGTACTTCAAAAGTCACATTTGGGGAACTAGAGACATGGCTCAGCAGTCAAAGATCCTTGCTTGCAAAGCCTAATAGCCCAGGATTGATTGATTCCGCAGCACCCACTTAAAACCAGATGTGCAAAGTGGCACGCATATCTGGAGTTCGTTTGCAATGGCCAGAGGATTTAGTATGGCCTCTCTCTGTCTCTCTCTGTCTCTCTCTCTGTCTCTCTCTCTCTCACTCTCTCTGTGTGTGTGTGTGTGCACGTGTCTCCTCTTCTTTCCTCTCTCCTCTCTTTTTTCTCATCTCTCCTTGCAAATAAATAAAATTAAAATATTTTAAGGTTACATTTTAAACAAGCATGCTACAAGGAAACTGAAAAAACTCTTTCCATAAGTATTGCCCCACGTCACAATAGTAACATCTTAAAAGCTTTAATGTAATGTATGAATTGGTATATTACCAAATAATTCAGATACATACTAAGAATCAGGAGCAACACTGAGACTGCCAGAGGAACAGGTCTTTCAAGGTCATAAAATGCAAGACCTGAAAGAGAGCCACACAGCAAGAATCTGCCAATATTTCCTAGCTGACAAAACTTCCATGAATTTCTCCATGTCAAAAGCAAGTGACTTCTACATGACCCATCTTGTGTGAGGAAACCATCCTCCTACCAGGCCAGGCGGGGGTTCTTCCTCTCTTGGCAACACCATTCTGAGACTGTTTACTTCCCTCACCCCAGCCATCCTGGGCCGCGTTAAGACTCCTGTCTAAATTAGCAGGAACGAGAGGCCAGTAATCTCTTACTACATGTGAATTCAAGCCATTTTAAAGGTGATACAGTATTGCATTTTGAGATTCTTTGAGGTTTCCAGCTATCAATTTCATCAGTTACAACTCTTAAAATTTAACAAAACAGCCTCATTCTTGAAAAGGTAATTCATTTATATAAATATTCTTTTCCTCATTCATGAATACTGACAAACTCAAGTGCCTCAACCTGAATCTCAAGAGATGGGTTACTTGGAAACTTGGATTTTGGGAGCTGGAAAGGATATTAAAGATTATCTCCTCCAACTCCTTCATTTATGCCTAAGGACACAGAGCCCAGAACAGATAGCTGAGCAGTTCTGGGCACAGGTCCTAGCCGTGTACAGCCAGTCAGACTCTGGATCTCCTGATGCCCAGAGAGGAGCCAGGCCTACTGGCCTCCCATCCAAGGATCTTTCCATTACACACACTGACTCTGTTCTTTGAATCTGCACTAGGCTGCTCTCACAGATCAAACTACTTTGTAAATGCTCACATCCCTAAACAGAATGCCTTTGATGGCCAAGTCATGGGACATTGGGGACATGCCTGTGTGTAATCAGGCTGTACTCTACTGACTTACTCTTTCTTCCTGCCTAAAACATAGCCACTGATAAAATTATAAATTATATCTTCCTAAATATCTCTCCAAAGCCTCAGTCTACCAGACTCTTCCTGTGATGTGGACATTTGCCCTTGTGCAGATCTGCCAGAGAATCAAGCCCTCCACCTCAGAACACACATCCTCCCTGTCTCAAAAACCTTATCCTGTGCGTCATCTGGCCAGCCCCTAATCATCTGATCCCTATGACACTGTGACCTGCCCCATCTCATGGTACATTCTAATCATAACCGAAATCCTTTCAGTAGCAGATGAGCAGAAGTCCGGTCACTGGATTGCCTATTCAGTTGATTCTTTAACCAGCTTCCTTGCTAACCTACTCCAGACTTTACAAGAACAGGTGGGGATCATTGAACTGTGTAGGTGGAATCCTTTCTGACAGAGATAAAGCACCAGATCCATTCTGTTCACCCAATAGACAAGTCGTGTAGCCTGAAAACTCCGTAAGGCCCCTTCCAGTGGTGCAAATCCATCTTGTTCTCTGGGTGGAAGTTATTAGTGGGAATATGTATGAGTATGTCTCGCATGCCATCCCTGCTCGGACTATGCCGGACCCAGGAGAGCCTGCAGCAGCACACAGCAGAATTGTTCAACAATACTTAGTGAGCAGCGTGTAAAAACAAAACTGGAAAGAAAAAAATTATTTCAAGGCTAGAGGACTCTAGAGAGCTCATTTGGCCAGAGGATAGTTGTTTTTGTTGTTGCTGTTATTCCCGAGTTCTAGAATTCAGCAGTTTCGGAAGGTGTGCTGTAAAAGTAGGCCAGAGAAATCCAGTTTTAGAAGCTAGATTTCACAGACCATAGTCTGGGCACAGTGACCAAAGAAGTCAGACAGGCCAGCAGCAAGAAAGAAACCAGACCAGCATACAAAGGAAATGAGCAGCTCGACCACCTATCTCCACATTTCAGAGCAGTGTGAAGGAATTAGGGGACACGGTCCATTCATTTAAATTTCCACATCCTTCATTCAGGCTTCCCAGAGGAAAGTGCTTAGGTGAAGGACACCGAAAGTGGAGACCATCACAAGAAGCTGTTATCTTGCTTACGAAACAATATCTTATAACCTTACCTAAGAGATTGGTTAACCACAAGGCCAAATCTTCTTTCATGGGCAGTAGATTAGCCTCATGCCTGCTGGCCAACCACTGACTGTACTGATGCATATCAGAGAGACCCGGCCCGCCACGCACCTTTGGGCTCAGGACGGTGGACATGGTTTACCCACTCCGAGTGCCTGTTTTGAAGACAAAAGAGCAATTAGTTTTCACATAGGCATCTCTGTTTACAATCTTCCAGCAATGAGCCATGGGCCATTGTGATGGCAGGTCAGGTCATTAATTATTAAACCACAAAGCATGACTT
>PVHP010000576.1:104164-138680 GCA_004024765.1 Zapus hudsonius
CTCTCTCTCTCTCTCTCTCTCTCTCTCTCTCTCTCTCTCTCTCTCTCTCTCTCTCTCTCTCTCTCTCTCTCTCTCTCTCTCTCATCCAGCCACTTGGCAAGAGCAGCAATCAAAGGTCAAGCAGAAAAATCAAACAATACACCCTGAGCTTATGTAAAATAATATATTTGGAAAGTGCCAGCTGCTAAGGCAAGTCATCCCATCTAAGCAAACACAATAAAAGCTGATCAAATTAAGAGATTGGTGTCCAGTTTGTTAACTCCCATAATTTGGGTTAATTTTTGGAAACTATGGATATCCACACAGTTTACGGACTCAATGTTGGCAGAAATGGTTGTTTGTACAGCTAGTGGTAAGCACATGGACATCATTACTCTAAGACAATTTGTTTAAAGGCTGAACATACCACTTCCTTCCTTGGTGGTGGCTGAGAAGGTAAAGACCCACGATTAAGAACTGGTCTGACTCAGAGTGTCCACTACACTCTTCTCTTAAGTCATGAAAAATGAAAAAAGCCAAAGCAGATATCTGATTTAACCTAGATCTACCTCTGACAGATCACAGCATAATTAAACTAGAATCTTGGTCTTCAAACTCCAAGACCAATATACTTTCCATAAAAACACATTTTGACAAAATACCTCAATCAAGAACACATATTGATAACCCATTGGCTTAGGTGGTCTTTCCTCCTCCAAGGTCAACCCTTCTTGCTTTGTACTGTCCCGTCTTTTGTTTTCTATGCTGGAATTTGTTTGGAATCATTTTAGGCAGGGCAGAAGGACTCAAATCTTACATCTTAAGTCTTACACCTAAAACTAGACGCTATGGATATAGCTCAGTGGTGGAGTATTTATCTACCACGTTAGAGACCCTGTGTTCAATCCTCAGTACAACCACAATAGATAATAAATAATAAATGAAATAAGAAAGACATCCAAACCACTATATAAATCATAGGGACAGTATCTAAATATACAATTGGTTTTGAATACATCACCTTTACATGCATTATTTCAAAAACATGAGTGAACTGAAGTATTAGGTAAGAGTGAAACAGCAAAAAATAATAAAGGTATAGTTTTAACTCTATTCTGTCTACAAATACAGTATAAAATAACTGAGTAATTACAGCTAAATGGCAATGGAACCCAGACATCTGCCCAGACTAGGAGCAAGATCCATGTGGCTCGTGGATGTTTCATCTAAAGTCAGTGTTTGTGGTGTTTCAGGATGAACAAAGTAACCTATATGACCTCTTTCAGGTATTACTTTGTGGTAAACCTCAAGCTCCTTCAAATTTACTTTAAAAAATGAGACATTGCTGTTTTGCAAAGTGTGACCATCTCCCAAAATTAGCAAAAAAGACTATGAGGAAAGTCAACAGAGACATCAAATATATCATAAATAAACAACTTTAAGATACAATTTCATTTTGATTGCAGTTACTCTTTTAAATATTTTTTTGGAACTATTATGACAAATGTCCCTGGTAAACATTCTCAAAGAATCTAGAGTGAGGCAGGAGGCAGGATAAGTGCGAGGAGGTTGTAATATTCACCTTGTCAAATGTCCTTCAGTAGAAGCATCAGACCTGTCCCCTTGTTTATGACCTCCCACTTCATTCTGACATTCTCCATTTAGAGTCCCAAAGTTTTTTCCAAATACTATGGTCTCAACACTCAACAGCTGTCTTTATCCAAATTCTTTTAAAGATATGTTCATTCCAGCAAAACACACCTGTCTGTAACTAGTGAGGGTTCCCACAGGCTGAATGGCCTGAGAAACTAACATGTAAGTAATCATATATTTAAGCACAAGTCACACATTTAAATAAATAATTAAAATCTTAAAAGCGTTACCTCTAAAATGCCTTTCTTCTCAAGACACAATCTCTCCACTACTTTCCTGAAAGTGAGCTGTGATGGTTGAGTAACCTTACCTACACCCCATTGTGTGAGCTGCAACTTGTCCGAAGCATCCCGTGCTAGTCTGCTCAGTAAGAGCAAGAAGACGCCTCAGGTTCTAAGGCTCATTGTCCTGCCCGGATAGCTTACAAGTGAACCTAATGGCATGGAACAATTTCAGCGAGCCAGAGACACAATCCTTCCCCTCAATACTTCTGAACAGTGAAGTGTTTATTTTCCTTGACAGTGGTACATTTATTTCTCATGTGTCTGTCTTGTATTTTGCCCAAAATGTAATGCAAAATGATCTCCAAATATTAACAGATGACCATTAACTAAAACCAATGGGAAGAAGTTTTGTCGGGATACTTTGCCTAGAACCACAACTTTCATGGAGAGGAAAGTAAGAGCATAGCCAGATTCTCCCAGGAGGCCAAAGTGAGAGAAAGAAGGCCATTAAAGAGTTAAACAAATGAATGGAAAGAACACAGATGCATAGAGGCATGGTCACAGATAGGACTCTTAGCTTTAAGTCAATTTCCCCTGATTCAGTTTTCAGTTGGACTCTGACATCATCACTAAACTGAACTTGGCTTGGTGGGTTTCGTGAAAGTCATTCCATGCAGATGTCAGCATTGGGTGAGACAGGACAGGAAACACTGAAATGGACCCAGATCACAGTTTGGGGGGATTTACCTGATAATAAAGGAAACTCCATTTGAAAGGACTGAATTGTGGACAAAGTCCAGCAAGTTTAAAGATAAGAAGATCACTATAATGTGTGGTCCCTTTGTAACATGTAAGAAGTGCTGAGTGAATCAGAAAGAATGGAATTAGAACAGAAAGAACAAACTAATGAAAAGATTGTATCATTTCTCCTGCATTCACTCAGAAGCTTTCAGGGCTACAAAAAATGTCATGGGGGTGGGGGGGGTGAAACAATGATGACCCACTAGCCAAAAAAGTCATCTCTGAGAAAAACATTTTATTTCTAGACACTGAAAGTTATCTCCAATAAAATTTATATGAGCTAACTTTTCAAAATGTCAATCAATAACTTTGGCAATATTAAAGCCAATCACTTTGAAAAGGGTAAGAACTCATATTCCTCAATGAGCTTACTAACCTATGGCTTCCATGAGCTTTCTGCATCTAAAAGAGGGTAACTCACTCATCAGAACTTGGAATTAAAAAAAATAAAAAAGTAAAAATAAGTAAATAAATAAGCCTTAAAGAGAAAAACATGCAGAAATTTAATACAAATTCCTTCAAGGATTGTGTGTGTGTTTTTCCCTTTCTTTCCATAGGAAGAGTGTTTCTGGAAAAGCAATTATGAGTCTGATGAGACATGAACGAGCCCAGGGGAAGAGTGGAAAGTTAATGAGTCCATAAGTAAAATTTCATATGTTTAAAGACTGTCTAGTCTGTTGGTCAGAATCCCAGCTAAAGACATCATTAACTTCGACTCTGAGGAATTAATGTTCTTTCACACCACCTCAAGGTGTGCTTGATGATGCTAACATGAATTTTGCCCTATTTCTAGATGGCTACGCGTGAGAGAAAATATACTGGAATATTGAAAGAAAAACAAGAACGGAACAAGATAAGCATCATCTCATTTCCATCTTCTGCGAGGTCCTGTTAGGGAGCCAGAAGAATGACAGAATATTGGAGTTGGAATCTGAGGTCCCAGGGTCACATAACAGCCCCACCTCCTTGCCGTTTGGCACCTATTCAGGACAAGGCGTCTGACTTTTCCTGCCCCTGACAGCTTCGCTATGTGTGGTCGAGGACGACACTTCAAAGACAACGTGAGGATCAAGTGCCATGTGAGTGTCTTCATATGTTCGTATGTTTTCGTGGTTTCATATGTTTTATATTAGTTCAATGAAAATCACCACCAGCAGAAAATGTGCTAAAGTGAAATTTCCCTTGATTTATTTTGGGAAAAGCCTCTGCGATAAAACAGGAGTGTCCTATAGAACTATAAATCACTAGGAAGTTAAAGAGAGAAGGGTGGAAGAGCCACAGATGGGTACTAATGAGAAATCCATATGTATCTGAAGGCTCTAGATTTCTCTGCATGTGGACAATGCTGTCCTCAAGATGACGTATGAAATTTTAACCTGTAAAATGTAGAGCTCAATGCATCGTAAGGAAGTCATTAACGAAGTATACTGCAGTTTTGGTACCAGTTAAAGATCACAAGATATTAAGGAGTTTCTATACCTCACTGAGACAAGACCGACCCCAGACTCAATTAAAAGTAACGTTTCCAGTGAATGTATGCAAGGGTCCCATCCTCAAGGCAACCACTGATGCCTTGCAACACCCGCACCATTCTATCTATTCAGGTGTGTATGTGTTACAGGATCAGTGAAGAAACGAAGATTAGAGGTCACTGACAACACTACCTTTGAAAATCCAAAACACAAATGTCTCCATGGCCAAAACCCTTCCAAAACTGAGCAAGAGGAAACAGTTTCAACTAGACTCAAAGAATAAAATGGTCAAGGATGGTTCGTTTGTCCAGCATGTGAACTTTCCTGTGTGACCGATCTGAACTGACCAGTAATATCTCTACAAAATATAGACCCTTGATCCATGTGATGGATGCAAAATCTTGTTGCTGCTGATACCTGATTAATTTCTTTTTATGTTATAAAACAGGTTCTTTCTATGTAACCCAGGCTAACCATAAGCTCTTAGCCCAGGCTGGTTAACCTGGAATTTGAGATCCTCTTTCCTCAGACTCTCACGTGCTAGGGTTACAAGTCAGTGCCACCTTTCCTAGGTATGAGTGCAAAATCTTAATAAAAGTGTCAGCTGAGCAAATAAAGTCCACAGTTTATTATTTCCATCTTGTAATGGATCCACTACCTCTGTCAAGGGCCCAGCTGGCCCCCAAACAAGAAGTGACAAGGCAAAGTCCCCTGTAACACTACTTTCTAACTGTGGAAAACCACAAAACTCAGTGGCTCCTTTGAAAAGTTCGGATGGTAAAGTTCCTAGATAGCAATAAGAGACGGGAGGGCTAAGAAGATACTTTGCCCAAATAACCAGGCTACCTACACAAAGTTATGGAAAGTCTACTTTCTAGGCCCTCCTGGGACCCAATCTCCATGGTGGGAACTCTCTTGGGAAATGTCCTTCTTTCCCATCACCATGACGATTTGTCTTAAATAAAATGATACTGCACATATAACAATCCCTTCTCAAGACATGGTCAGGAAAAAAAAAAGGCAAATTGGGATATTTTCTACTTTTACTCCAATTTTTTCCTCTCCTCAAAGAAACCTTGAGTGGAAACCTTGACAGCTGCTCAGGAAACGCAGAGAAACAGACCTTGTGTGGGGCGCAATGTCAAAACCACAAAAACACCCAAATCAAGCTAGAACATCTTCGGTTTTAAACAGAATCCCTGTAAAAAATTGTTACATGTCAACTTCGCCTCCTCAAGGCGCCCACCACAGGCAACAGCTGACCCCCCCCACACACACACACACACATGATCCTGCAGGTTACATTCGGACTTCGCTGACCCCCTCCCCCATGATCCTGCAGGTAGGTTTAACCAAGGTTTGTGACCAACATTCTAGAAAACTCGGGAGCAATCAAGAGTCCTTTTGCACTAGGTGAATTTTGTCATGTTAATGTGTTTCCCAGTAAAGCACACTCCACGTTGCAAAAGTAGAGTGTTTCGCAATAAAATGAAGAAATAAACCCAATGCTGAGCAGCGCACAAGCTGAGATCCAAGCTACCCTTCCTGCTTAGAAACTTTTCAGGCGCCCTTCAAGCCTTACCTTCTCTTAGGCGGTCAGAACCAGGACACCCATGTTGCAAAGGGCCAGCACCACCTTCCTCTGCACACTTAGGGGCCAAGCATTCCTCCCTAAGAACCCATTGATCGGTCGGTTCCAGCTGTGGTTAATCAGTGTCCACAGGCTGAGCTGGGGGAGCAGCAATGGCAAGGGTTGGTTCTCAGCCCTGAGCTGAGAGTCCCCAGGGACAGGTGGGAAGGAAGGGACACCCAACCTGCCTGAGCCTTTTCTGAACACCAGGAGGCCTGAGGTGTTCTGTGCGCAAGCAGAGTTTATGCGCTGGAGGAGGGCGGGAGAGGTAGATGGGGACAAAGCAACTCCTCACTGTAAAAGGGTGAAGGTAAACAAGAGGGAAGCAAAGGCAATGGAAGGCAGGCCGGGATTTTAAAAAGTAACCTAGGGAAAGTGCTGGAAGACCCACCTCCACCACCATTTGCACTGCCACAGAGCCAGCATCAGAAGAGGAGCCCTCTCCCGTTCACACTAGAAACTTAGGTGTCCTTACCAAGGTAATTAACTGATTGCTGACTTGAGACAACCTAACTTAAAGCAGTCTCAGACTCCGTCAATCCCTCTGCTGGGCAAAACCAAGGAACCCTGTGTCCATGCAAAGGCTCCCACGCGGGCAGGCTGGCGCTTGTCCTCACACCGTCCACCTCCCCAGAAGAAAACAATCGCCCCTCGTGACCAGCCTCCTGGTCTTCCTCCCATCCCGGTCCCCTCGACTCGGTCGGGACGGTGTGATTAAGACCACCACCCCTCCTCCCTTCTCCCCCGCAGCAGGCATTGCGCTACAGACGCGCGTGTGCTCCACGCCTCTACGACCCGCGCTCCGCCAGACAGCTTCACCCCCCCCGCCCCCGGCTGGAGGGATGCTGGCGGTTTCTAGGGCTCCCGAGCTCCCCGCACTGCAGTGGCCCCCGCGGTCCCGCAGCGCACGGACCCCGGCGGTTTCCAGGGAGCCCGAGCATCCCGCCCCGGTGCTCACCGCGCCCGCCCGCCCGCCCGCCGCTGCTGCTCCCGGCGCCCGCGCTCGGCAGGGCCCCGGCTCCGTGCGCCCCGGCTGGATGCGCCCCGGCTCCGTGCGCCCCGCTCGGCTCCCGCGCAGGTCCCGCGGCGGCGGAGGCGGCTGCTCCGCATACTTCAGAGGCCGCTCCGTCCCCCGCGTCCGCAGGCAGAGCTCCCGCAGTTCATGGGTGCACAGGGTGCACAGGCCCTGCGCACGGAAGGAAAATGCTTACTTTTTCTGGTGGACAGACAGCGAAGCGGCTGACACTGGGTTACCCTGCAGACGGGGAGATTGGATTACAAACCCTTGGCAGTCATTCCAGGACTCCAGCCCCTGTCTGTCCCCCAACACCGACCGAAGAGAGAAAAGCTGGGGGCGGGGAGGGGATCATGTTCAACTCCAGGGTTTGAAGAGTCCAAGTTAAAACTGGGGTGTTGGAAAGGGTGCCTTCCTTCCTTCCTTCCTTTTTTTTCTTTCCTGGCCTGTAATTTTTGCAGGCTGGGAAGCAGGAGCTTTCCTGTAACTTCACTCTCATTCCAAATTTTAGCGTTTGACTTCTTGCAGGGTTGTTTAAAGATCAGATTGGAGCAGCAGCTGCGCTCATGGCGGGCTCCACTTACAAAAGGAAATCTCTCTGCAGCCATGGCTCAGCGCTGGGCTGGGCAGCACACACACTTCAAACCCACTGTGGCTTATTGGGAACCAGGGCTCAGAGGACAGATGCTGGACCTTCGGGTTCACCTCTGAAGGACAGCGGGGTGTGCACCTCGCAGGCTGGCCACTGCAAGCTTTGGCCAGCTCTCCGCATAGTGGTGATGGATGTGGTATAATTAGTACCTGATCCTCTGCTGGGTCCCATATTTAAAAGGGGGCGCATTTGCTCTCCCCGGGGCCACTGGACAAGAAACCACCTGTAAGTCCACAGTGGCAAAGTAAGGGACAGTGTGGGGTCCAATGGAAAAGCACGGTTTGCATTGATTGTGGTTTTCCTCCCTAAGTGGTTACTTGTTATAAACTCCAGAAACGGCATTTGCTTGTAGAGCAGTTGAATGCTAAGAGAAAAACACACTGAAATCAAGCTTTCATCTCAGCTCACCTTGAAGTTGCTGCCATGGGCTCCTCATTCCCCCTTAAGAGGGAAAACATTCTTCTCTGCAAGGATGAACTGTATTTTTTAAAGTTCTTGTATATGACTAAATAACAAAACATGAAACGATGGAACTTCTATTGATGAATTTGAATCAATAGATGTGAATAATATCATTTCTCCAAAGTTAACTAGATTTAGGCTGGGGAGGTGGCTCGGTGGATAAAGCACTTGCTACTCCAGCCTGCGTGCCAAGTTCAGATCCCAGACCTCACTGAAGGCCCGAAGCAGTGGAAGGCGACGGGAGAGATGGGAGGCAGAGACACAAGAATCATCCTGAAGCTCACTGACCAGCTGGCCGGGTGAAGGCAGCAATGAGCAGCAAGGACCCTGTCTCAACACCAGGTGGGAAGGTGAGGACCTAGCAGAAAGAAAATGAACCACATTTGAGTTTTTCACCAAAGAATCCTGAGTTTCTGAGCATCAACTTCCACCACTGATCCAACATCCACATCCAGCAAGCAGTAATGTATGCTCAGGAGCTCAGAAAGCCAGGACCTTGGGTTTTCCCTGATTGCTCCTTGGAGAGACGTCCTTGTCTCCTTGTCCAGTACTTCAGTTGTAAAAAGCAAGCTTTGAGGCAACGTTTCTGCTGACTCTGGAATAATGCTGAGCTCAGTTTTGGAAAGTAAGGAGGCTTACAAGGGCGCTGAAAAAGCCACGGGTCAACATTACTTCCTCTCCATACTCTGCCCTTCCAGGTAATTTTAGTTTTAAATTGTGCATCCTGTCAGATTTTCTATCCTTTTAGCAAAAGTCAAAAGGAAACTAGCAGAAACATAAGCACTTGCGTCTTCTTGCTTTGCCATCTCAGAGCTCGGCTGAACACCTTTCCATTGGAGGCAGATATGGGATAAGACAGGACTCCGGGGGTTTGGGATGGGTTTTCCTAGGACATGTAGCAGCAATTCTCAGAAGTCGTCTTTCCCTCTGTGTCCCCATCACTCCTGACACATTTTCTAAAGATGGTCTTCTCTTGAGTGTCACTTGGTCTCAACGCAGACTGTTCACCTTAGGAGGTCTTTCAGAGACTCAACTGCAACAATCTGAAGTCTCCCCTCAGGAGAGGAACACCATCTAAACACCTCTTTGAAACTTGCATAAAGTACGCAAAAGGCTGTGGAAAAGGCCGGGCAGTTCAGGGCGCTTGCTCTTCAAGCCTTCTCAAGTCCCCAGCACCACAGACAGCCAGACACAAAGTGACACAAGCGTCTGTAATCCCAATCTGCCTACAGCCATTGAGGTGGAACCAGAAGACCCTGAAGGTCTCGGCCTCCCCCAGACTCAAACCAGACAGGAAAGGAACGCTCCAAGGTTGTCCTCTGACTCCACACAGGCACCGTGGCAGGTGCTCACACACGGAGAAAATTAAAAAATACTCAAGACAGATTTTGAAAACACATAGCTACATCGTATTGCTCCTGCTGTGGCAGTTAAAGTACTCTGATGCTGACATTGTCTGGGTTTGTGGGTGTTCCAGGAATCCCCTGGAAGCTCATAGCAAAATAGAGCCGTGAACAATGAGAGACTCTGTCTCAAAGTGGAAGGTGAGGACTGACACCCTAAAGCTGTCCTCTGACCTCCACACTCCACGTGTGTCCTCGCACATTTGAACACACGCATGCAATACACATATCATACCCCCAGGAAAGGGTCTTAAAATGAGCCATAAATTGCTTTTAGTACATCTACATAGACCCTTCTCGTCTCTCCCTCTCCCTCCCTCCAATGGAAGGGATATACATGTACTTATTCTGGAAAAATCAAATGGAGATTAGAAGACTCTGCAACAAGTTTAATAAAGGAAATAGACATTGGAACAGAGTTAGTAAATGCATTTCAAAGCATGGTAGAGAAATGTCCATGTTCTTAAATAGCCCTAAAGAGCAGTCAGCAATGGCAAATGATGAACTTGGGAGCAAGAACACAGAGCAAAGACAGGTAAGGTCCTGAGAAGGTGCACCGAAGGCAAAAAAAAAAAAAAACAAAAAAAAAACAGCGGGACATCTGAAATCCCAACAACAAACCCCTCTACATATGAACACCCACTCATGTAAACATTACAAAGGATAAATCAGGGGAGAGAAATGGTCAAAGTTCCAGGTTTGCTCTCTAAGGCGCAGCTTTGGTCTATGACAGGCGAGCTTTAAACACAACCTAAGAGCACACACGTTCTTTCCCCACCGGCCAAGTCCATAGCTGGGAAAAGTACGTGAAACCTATGAGCATGTTTCCTCCTTTTCCACATGAATTAAAATCTTTTCTTTAAATAAGGTATTTGTCTTATCTGGTTTAAATACTCCATGCAACGTGGACTGTGGTGTGACTTCCCTTAGCTATATTAGAGTTAAATGCTTCCTTTGTTTTATATTTTAAAGCTTGTTTCTAAACCTTTTTGGAAAAGTCTATCCTGCTAATTTTGAGGAGTTCAAATTCAATAAAAATGTCCAACACCACAGCCACGCCTGTCTTTAGCACCACTGAAACCCAGGGTGCGGAGTCCCACGGGGCAAGAAGTAGGCGCTGGATAAATCACGCTCGGATGGACATGTGTGAAAGAAGCCAGTGTCTTAGGCAGTTTACTACAAGCTGGTTATTTTTATATATTGTCTCTAATTTTGTAGTTAAACCTCAGAATAGAAAACTAAAGCTAAAATAACATTACAAATGATGGTTTCATTCCAAAACTAGAATCATTTCATCTGGTAAAACATAACTGGAGTTCACTAAAACAGATGCTTGCATGAGTGCCAGGCTTAGAAATGAGGTCAGCCCGTGTCACTTGTCACTTCATTAAAAGCCAAGGTTGATTTGGACCCATATAACGTGAGTGTAATGAAAAGCGGAGGAAATATTACGAACACAGTGGCATTCAATAGCTTAAATTGCAGCCACAATAAGAAATACACTAGGGAACAGACACCCAGAAACCCATAACTACCAGTGCTTGTATTACTAACTCATGGTACTCGGAAGCTTTTCTCTGCAGAGCAGAGCATCCTTTACGTTATTCTATTGAGAAGAGATGCTGTCAGAGAAAGGTTAAGTTTGCTTCGTTGAGCTTGACAAGAAATCAATCAAAATTGAGACGGAGTATCCATGAATGGATGCTTTTTGAGGAAGCATAAAGCATGTATGGACACGTGAGAGTCACAAGGCAAATAGGACATTGGGAAATGCCTTGGAGTCTTTGCTCCTGCAAACCTGAAAGGCATTCCAAGTTTTGCCTTCTACCTCTGGA
Source organism: Zapus hudsonius (assembly GCA_004024765.1). Lineage (NCBI taxonomy): Eukaryota > Metazoa > Chordata > Mammalia > Rodentia > Dipodidae > Zapus > Zapus hudsonius. Next base: position 115,291 of record PVHP010000576.1, read on the forward strand.
GAAATGAGATTTCTTTGGGGTTCTTCCTGGTCCCCCCAACCTTGTCTATGTGCAGTGTTCTGAGCTCTTCATCCTAATTCAATATTGCTTTCTCAGAGCATCACGACGTCCTTCCTTGAACTGTGTGTGAGTCTGACAGAGTAGGGATTAGATTTTCCATATTTACACTGAGGTCTTGATCACTGCGCCAGGTTCAAGGCTGTTGAATAATTAAGTGGGTGAAGAATTGGACCCCAGAATCCAGACTACCTGAAGGGAGGATGGAAGAGACTCGGGAAGGGAAGACTGCTTCGGTGCAAGTTAATTTCCCATCTTCCTTGAGGGCAATGACATTGTGGGTGGGATGGTTTTACTCTCGTGCTTCTTGGAACTCACGTTTATGGAGACATTAAATTAATCAGGCTTATTTGGAGGCACTGAAGATGAATAACTTAGGAGTGCTTTATTAAATGAGGCAACTTCCTGAAATTCACATTATTGGACCTCTAACATTACACAGATAAGGAATCTTTGGTACCCGCTGCCTTACACAAGGCTTTAGAAAAACAGCCTACAGATGACCCAATTTGGTATTTGTTTTAACATTTTTATTTATTTATTTTCAAGGAGAAAGAGAGGAAGAATGAGAGAGAGGAAGTGGGCACCCGAGGGCCTCCTCCCACTGAAAACAAACTCCAGATGCACGAGCCATTTTGCGCATCTGGCCCTATGTGGGTACTGGGGAACTGAACCTGGGCAGTCAGGTTTTACAGGCAGGCACCTTTAACTGCTGAGCCATCTCTCAGGCCCCAGTTTGGTGTGTGTTATACCAAGTGAAAGAGCAGGCGGGGTGGCGCTCCAGGCCCGACATGAGGAAACTTTGTAGGAATGAGTCCAGGTCAACAGGGCTTTCCTTTGTCACTCTGCTGTGAGCAGAGTAGCCAGGCCTTAGAGCCACACGCCAAGAAGCTCCACCAATCACAGCCATCCCAAGGCTGCCAGGGGGCGGGCCGAATGCCTTGCACTAGAAAGAATCATCACTACAGTGGACATCATAACCTGAAGTCCAAACTTGCTGAGAGACAGCAGGGCCAAGTTCTAACTGCCTTGCTTTTTTGCTGAAGACTATGGTCAAGTGCTTTCAAAGGTCATTTCCACGCCTGCAGAGCGGAGTTAGCAACTCCTCCTCACAGTCAGGCCTTAGTGTCCCATAAGCTAAAGCGTGTAAACATTTAGTGGCTGTCTGACATGTACAAGCTTGAAATGATCAATTACTGTCCAGATGCATCATCTTGCTGATTCTCATCTCATCAGCAGAGCTCAGGACATCTCTGTATCCTCTCCCTGGTCCTTAGGTGTGGGATGCTCATTCTCCCGCCTCTTCTGTGCCAGGCACTGCTTTTATAAGGATGGAGCTACAATCCCTGCTCACTAGGGGCTCACCATGTCACAGGAAAGACAGCTTTACAGAGCTTTGCTGGAATCTCACAGTCATTAGACAGCACAAGCCGAGCACAGTTGCACATATCTGCAATCCCAGCACCGGAACAAGAGAACCAAGAGTTTGAGACCAGCCTGGTCTTCAGGAATCTCTTCGTCGGCAAACCAAAAATAAAACCAAAGCAAAATAAATAATAAATGAACAAAGTGACAGACAGGTAACAAAATCCCAGCAGCAGCGGCGGCAGCGTTCTGCTACATAGCCATGTCTCACGAATTAGAAAGTGTTATTTTCACAAAACAAAGTAGACGGGATTTGAAGCCGCTTGTCTGATAGATAACCTCCCTACCTTCCTCCTCTCCCCCTTCTTTTCTTCCTTCTCTCCTTCCTCCATTCTTTCCCCCATCCCTTCTTTCTTCTAGCCCATCCTTTCTATCCTTGCTTTTTTCCTTTCTTTTTAAGAAAAAAAATTTTTACGATGCATTATAACAAAAGTTTAACTAGTATAGTACAATTCTCTGAGAGAAATTAAACAAATCATGTTTGACAGAAGGCAGTCTCTGGTGCCCTGCCCTCAGCCAGTCAGAACCACACCTGGTACTGAGAGCTCAATAGGAGACAAGACATCAGATACCCGTGGTCCTGTGGGCACAGGGGGTGGTGAGGCTTGCTCAAAACCAACAAAAAACTTAGAAAAGTGCTCACAAGAACATGGGAGAGGGCTGGAGAGATGGCTCAGCGGATAAGGCACTTGCCTCCAGTGCCTAAGGCCCCGGGTTCAATTTCCCAGGACCCACATACACCAGACCCACAAGGTGGTGGCCCCGGTGCGCTCTCTCTCTCTCTCTCTCTCTCTCTCTCTCTCTCTCTCTCTCTCTCTCTCTCTCTCTTTCTCTCTTCCTGTGTGTGTGTATTTCTCTGCTTAAAAATAATATTTTTTAAAAAAAAGAACATGGGAGAAGACATGAAAAGTGGAGGAAAAGGATTCAAGCCTCCACAGAAATAATCTCTTTTCTCTTGGCTGAGATTTGAGTTAATAAAACATCTTTTCACATTGCCTCCAAGCCGAAGCAGCTTGAAGTGCCAGGAGACTAAAAGATATTCTGAAGAAAGGTTTTTATTTTTATTAATAATCAGTTGATTTCAACTTGAATGATTAACCCCTCCCCAAAAAGAAAAGAATTTGATTCCAAGTTATAGGCAGTTTGTGATTGCTGGGGAAATGGGAGCTATTTTCAGCCATGGTACAGCCACTGATGGGCTCACTTGTTCAGGACAATAATCCCCACACATGCAGATAACACTAAACTTCAACTCAGCAGGTCACACACAAGCAGAAAAGGGAGAGATCACAGTAGAAGAGGGGCGAGCTGGGAAGAAGCAGGTAGCAGATGAAGAAGGAGTGAAGAAAGAGGGATTGCAATTACATACTTGTGATAACTGTTATTCAATTAAAAAAGAAGAAATTGACTCAAAAATAGGAGTTGGAATAAAAATATACTCTCAGGGGCTGGAGAGATGGCTCAGTGGTTAAAGGCATCTGCTCACAAAACCTGACAGTCTGGGGACAATCCCTCAGTACCTATGAAAAGCCAGATGCGCAAAGTGGTACATGTGCCTGGTGTTCATTTACTGTGGCAAGAGACCCTGGTGCACACAATTCTCTCTCTCTCTCTCCTTTCTCTCTCTCTCTTTCTCTCTCTCAATAGTTCCTCAGGTAATAAATAAAAATATTTGAAAGAAATATATACTATCAAAAAAAACCCTACTATCAAGGACCTGAGATGATTTAGCTTATCAGAGCTAAAGGCAAAGGACTATTGAAAGGGGGGAAATTTATAACTTTTATTTTTTAAAGTAGTCATTCTTTAATGTTAAAAATTTACAACTTCATTTAAAAAATTTGATTTATTTCAAGCTACTGGAACTGCCATAGTCACACACTCTGTATTTCAAATACGGCAGGCAGATAAGTGTGGACCAAAGACAATCAACAACTTTGAACTGTGAGGTGAGCTTCTAGGGAGTATCTCTGCAACAAACCTGACCCAGGACTCCTGAGACTGACAATGGAGATGAAGGGATTGGGGGGAAGGGTTGGGAGGGTGAGGGGAGATGTACAGAAAACTAAATCCATAATGACTCAGTAACATAGAATCCTTACCTTTGGACAGTAAGCTCTTGAGGAAGATGGGGGCATCGTCTGGTAAGAAGGGCCCTGAGAGGGTGGGAGGAAGCCCCACCCTAATTCAAGTTGCTCTGGCCTTTACCTCCCTGTCCCAGAAAATGGTTATTTACCACACTGAGCTATTGATTGCAGAGACCTATGAGGTCTCTAAAATAAGACAAGCTTATAAGCTTATGTCAGAGATCTTTGTTTCTTCCCCAAACGAAAGATAAGACGCTATTGCTGAAGATAGCACAGCTGCTATCACAGAACACTGAGAGAAGGAAGCCAGCTTCCATATGGTTAGCCTGTATAGCGCTGGAAGGTGCTATACGAGCTTCCAGGGGAAACTGGCTGATAACCTATGAAAGGTCAATGGAGATAGACACAGAGGATACCCAACACAGTCCAAAGCAGAAATCCAGAGACTCTTAAGATCTCAACAGTAAAGCCGACTTAAAACTCACCCACCATGACTCAGGGAACTTTGGGGAAGAGGGGGCTGGAAGATTTTAAGAGCCATCCATGGTGGGGGAGAATATCCAGAGATATTGCCCCCCTCAACAACAACAACAGCACACACACACACACACACACAAACCTGGCTACTGCTTGTATAATTCATAACCCTCCCACCCATGGACCTTTCCAGCAATCCCACTAAGGAAGGCCCTCAGTGGGTTGGGGGCAGGGAGGAGGGAAATGGGGGTACCAACACAAGAAAGACTTGTTCATACAATGTTTCTACTTATCAACAATAAATTTTTAAAAATAACATCAATAAATTATGATAAAATATAAATAGGAAAATACTACAGTAAATTTTATGTATTATGAAAAAGTAAGACAAGTGATATTACCTTGCAATATTGTTCTTTATGTGGCTGAAATCCTTCGCTTGCCATTGCCTTCAGCCTCTTGAAAATCCCCTCGAAAGCAGACCACTGCCCATCAGTGTTCAGAGATCCCATGGAAGCTCCTCTGCAAAAGCACACAATTGATGAGGGAAGCAGGAATCTGGGAGAGGGTGAAAGGGAAGCCTGTCTGGATCGTACAGGCGCTAACATCTCTCAGAGCCCATCCCCACACCACTGAGTTGGAGCAAAGGAGCCACAGAGATGTTTTCAGGCCTTTCATTTGAAGGTTTGAAGCTATCACTGTGAAGACTCCTGGAGGGACATGGGTCAGTGAGGAGGCCAGAGTGTCCCAGATGGAATGACCATGGATGTCTTTAATGATAGCTCTCTTTTCAGTCTCTTCCTCACCCTCTTTCTCTTTGGTATTTTCATCTTATGAGACAGGTGGACTGTATGTACTGGATCCTAGCCTACAAACCTAGAATTTTCTATGATGTTTATTTTCATTTTAAATTGTTATTTAAATTTTATCACAACTGATAGGTTAATATCAGCTATAACAGACAAAAGGAAGTCATGCTCTTTGATTATAAGTAGTTACAAAAGCTACGTAGCCACTTACAGAAACAAGAGATGTTGGGAAGAACTGTTTGCCTTAGCTTAGCCTAATGTCATTTCCAGGCAAGAGGAGGCAATGTCTAGTTTCGGACAAGTGTGAGATGCCCACTGTGTGGTCAATGGATTTCCGGAAGAGAATGAAGCCAGGATGACCGAGCTTATAAGAGGAGTCTCCGTTGTATGTATAGATGGTCACCTGTCTCCAGTCTGCCTTTTCTTACAGACACCAAAACTGTTTTACATTTCATGTATCAACTATTAGGGAATTGATGAATAAAAGTACAAATTATAAGTATCTTAAAAATATTTTATTAATTTGGAGAGAATGTGGGCATGCCATGGCCTCTTGCTCCAGGTGCATGTCCACTTTTGCATGTCCAGCTATGCAGGTACAAGAGAATGCAGCCCTGACTGGCAGGATTTGCAAGCAAGTTTCTTTAACCACTGAAACATCTCTCCAGCCCAAAATTACAAATATTTCTAATTGCTCAGTTAGCAGTTGTAAAATTGTGGGGGAAGAGTTCATCACTAAACTACAAAGTAAACTTGAATGCTAATAAAAAGCGTAAGTAATAATATGTAATTGTGTTCATGTCATCAGTGTGTTGGTAGCCTACTCTGGGAGGCACCCCTCTCCCCCCAGGCCCCTCCATGGTGAGAAAGATGACTGGCTTGATTTCTTTGCTGTAGGACAGACAAGGCCTCTAGAACTTTCCCAAGTCATACATTACTTTACTTCATTAAGGCAGTTTATAAATGGAACTAAATTATGCCTGTGAAGACTGAAGTCTTCATGAAGACACTGAGGTTTCTCCAAAAAACAATGTAATTTCCACAGTTTCAACTTTGTGATTTCAAAAAAGTCAATGCTATTTATTTTGTGCTGGCTTTTCAGGCTTGGAGTCAAGTTTCGAATCAGTGTAAGAATAGAGAATGATTGCAAACTCATGTCAGAGTTATTTCTGTATTGTTTTGAATATTTAGAAATCTTTACTATCTCTGATGCACACTTGGGAATCCAAAGACAAATTGGATAGTGTCTCCTGAAGAATTTCTCCATGGGTGAAGGAAACAGACATCTGAAGAATTAGCCTATGAAAGACTTCAAGAAATGTTAAATACACAAATGACATTACATGGGAGCGCAAAGCAAGATTAAGTGTGTCTCGGATCTGGGGTGGGTGACAAGGTCCACCAAGTGGGTGGAGGCCAGAACATGGACAGCCTCTGGGGACAGATGGGAGGCAGTCTTAGCCTGGAGGCTCAAATAGTAAAGATGAAGCTCATATGATGCTTCAGATGGATGCAGGCACAATGAAACTAAAATTTCACACAGTCTTCTAACAGACTTGACCTTTAGTTCACTTGTAAGCATCTCAGAACCGCAAGCTTCTTCTAACAAGAATTCTCATTTTCCAGTCATGAGGACTAGTGTGTAGCTATCCTCACCATCGTCTGTGAGGTCCAGCTATCCTCACCATCGTCTGTGAGGTCCAGCTATCCTCACCATCGTCTCTATGGCTCATTTATCCTCACCATCATATCTGCGGTCCAGCTACTCTCACCGTCATTTCTATGGTCCTGCTATCTTCACCATCATCTGTGAGGTCCATCTATCCTCACCATCATCTCTGTGGTCCCTGCAGCTTCATGACTCATGGTTCAGGGAAAAGCTGCATGGGCAGGAACGTCTGCTTTATGAGAACAGTAACAGCTGTTTGCCATTTATTTATTGTATCACTTGGATTTTTATCACAAGTCATTGTGTACATAGAACAAAAATGTTATGAATTCAACTAAAATAGCTTAACACTGAGTGATAATGGCATCATAGTCTTCTGCCTCGTTTTGAATTCAGCACCTCGTGTGGCATCACCCGGTCCTTCTCTTACTGTCCCTGAGGATCACAGCCACATTATCTCACTGACCGTTTCTCTGGATGGCATCCGAGGTCAGGTGCAGACTTCCTTCCATCTGAGAACACGTGGCATCTATGGGAACAGAATGACCCACAAGCTTTGTCTCTTGCGTGGCTTTGGCTGCACATGACTTGGCCTCTCCCAGGGCTCCCAGTGGAAATGATCCCTGAAGAGCCTTCTGAGGAGAAGCAGGCCAGTGTGCCTAGAAGCTGCAGGACATCCGGGATGGAGCCTCTGGACTCAGGCTTGTGCTCTGCCTGGTGTGCTAGTGTTCTAACCAGATCAGCCACTTCTGGTCCCTCAGTGGGAGGGAGCAAGCAGCTCTGAGCCTCTGCTTAGAGCCACATGAGGCAGCGCAAGGGTTCTATTCCCAACGGTGACTATTCACCACGTGAAGTTTCCTCTTTCCTCAGACCTGTCATTGCTAACATCGACTCATATTGATTGCTCTGTCCCAAGAACAACTTACAGACCAGTCTAGGCATTCACGGTGTGTTGGCTGAAAAAAAAAGATACCTCAATCAACACATCTCATTCACCTAATTATTTTCCTTGTCTAGCCCTCTGCCACATAATTCTGGGTGGGATTAAACTGAGAAGTTCCTTGATATCTCTTTCATCATATTCGCTAGTCATACCTCTGTGCTACCTGCTGATGTCCACTGTGCATACACGTGCTCATCACTGTACGGAGTGCAAACAGGACTTACTGATACCCCATGATAACCCTGTGATCAGACTGTGTCATCCATGAGGATGAGCCAACAGACACAGAAACTTTAAATAACTTGCCTGAGCTAATGTCATGAACAATACTGGCACAACCCAGATTTTTCTTTCCCCAATTTGCCATGTGCCTAAGTACTTACTGAATGAAGCTTGGTGACTGCGCCAAAACCAAAGGGTCAAACCATGGCCTTGCTGTACTCGCAGCTCAAAGTCCAATCCGAAAGCTTGTCTCTACCCAGCAAAGTTCATCTTTCCTTCCCCTCCATCATCATGCATCCTTACGTTCTGTAAGACATGGGGACACTGAAAATCTGTAAGACCGTCCAACAGGTGAGGGCAGACCTAAGGTGCTGCTTAAAAATGGGATTAACCTGTGCACTCTTTCCCTCTGTGTGGACGCCGTGTTGGGTACAATGAGCCTGACTATTGGATCCCAAGGGCTGCAAGATGCCTACCTTGGAGGTGCATCCAGTGGGCTCAAGCCAGTAAACACTTGGAGTATAACAAAGATGTAACTTGTCTTTAAAATTATCAGTAAGTGCTAAATAACAAATGAGCAAGCCACTCTCAAGGAGTCATGAAGCTATGTAACGGGAGGAAGGTGTTTGGCCATTGTGGATGAAAGAGGTCCTGTGGGGTAGATAGTGCTTGTGGGGGCAGAACACTGGGCATAGGGCAGCTGAAGGACACGCAAGGTCATTCTAAGTCAGAAATGAGACCAGGTGAGTCAAGGTAGACAGAAGGTGCATCTTGTAGGGCAATGGCTCATTTTCCCCAAATGCTTACATGAAAATAGTTCCATTGCACAAAACTGATATTCTCGTTCTCAAAATATACAAAAACAAAGTGTGTAAATAAGGGGGAAGCAGAAAAAGGAGAAAAAGAAATGAGTAAGAGAAGAAAGGACAAAGGCAAGGAAAGGGGGTGGGAGGAGGAAACTGAGGGAGGAAAAAATAAGAGCTAGAAAGCAAGCTTGGTGAGGTATTGATTCTTAAGGAAGCCACTTACCATAGATGGGGCAGCAAAGCTGGTCCTGTTTTCCAGTAACTTCCTGAAATGACACACAGACACAATTTAACACGATCGACTGTCTACAACACCCCTCTTTCTCAGCACTGGTTTCCTTTAGAAAGTTTCTACTGCATATCCCTTTACTGCTGTGTCTAGTTCCCTATCATCTGGGCATCAGAGTAGTCACCACAGTTTGCTCGTTTTGTAGTGAGATTACAAAGGTGGGCCTGTAGCTCCTGGTACTGTCCTAGCAGAGCAGGGAACACAGCCAGCAAGCCTGACAAAAGGGGAACTCCAGCACTGGTAGGTAAGCCACTCTCTTAAATTTAAATCACTCCTCTTTTTACTAAAACATGCACACAAATTCAGTAAAGCTATCACTTCAGAGAGCCAGAGAGTAACCCTGCATACACATAAATCCAGAAGGATCTGAAACTCTCTTGAGTAGGCAGACAATAGGAACCATGCTGAGTGAATAAAAGGAATATTTATGTAACTGAAAAGACTTTCTATGAAGAATAAGTTTTGTAAAATGTTACACTGAAATATGAAAATGTTGTCCAAGACATTATTTCACTAGAAAATGCAGTATTCTTTGTTGCTTATTATTATACAAGTGACTCAAGACCTACTATTACTTAAAACTACAGAGACGAGAAGGAAGGAAGGTGTGGGATGGGCGAAATGACACAATACCACAGGCCATGTAAACACAACACGGTGGACATTCAAGGCAGTTTGGGGAAAAGGATTAAAAATTAACTCAAATTATTTTTTGAAAACCCAGAATGGTTTCTAAATCTCTGCATAGCAACCAAGAAAAGTAAAATAAAATCTCCTTTTTTTATACTTACCAATCTAAAGCCGTATTCCATAACTGAATCTTCCCTGTATTGTTTTTCACTAGCTTCCTGTTTTCTACCCTCTATTCCCCCCAGGAACTGTGTCTGTCCTAAACTCTGAACACTTTCTGATGGGCGAGTCCTTGGAAGAGGAAAGTCTTTCCCAGGCTCAGCTGGCATCCTGGTAATAATAACAAAGGTGTTGGTGGTGAATGCATGGTCTACTGTGTTCTGTCTATTGCATACAGTATCTTTAAAACATAAAGACTAAAATTATACCAGCTAGGGGCTGAGGACACACCACTAGCTAAGATGATAAGAACTAACTCCTGCACTTAGAGATCTGATTAGATGACATGCTAATTTACAAAATCACATTTGTTAATCCTCAAAGAAATGTTAGCCATTGCGATTTTAACTTCAAATACACTTCTCTTCCTTTGCATTCAAAAATGATGGTATCTTTCCTTATAGTCTCCTGAAAACTTGGAATATTGGTAATTAGGGTTGCGAAGATGGCTCAGTTGGTAAAGTGCTTGCCCCACTGAAAACATAAGAACGTGAGCTCTATCCCTGGTTCCCATGTAAAAATACCAAGCATAGGGTGTTCACCAGTAATACCAACACTGGGAAAGTGGAGGCGGATTCCTGAGCTTGCTGGCCGACCAGTCTAGCATAAATGGTGAGCTGGAGCCCAGTGAGAAATCCTGTCTCAAGAAGAGGTGGGTGGATAGCACACCTGGGTAACACCAGATGAGCTCCTCTGGCCACCGCACATGAGCACATACACACAAACCTGCACATGTATGTGCCAACATGTGCACACACATGCACCTGCACACAGATGTGCCAACACACATATGAATGTGTACCACCACAAAATTGGTAATTTACCAAGAATAGTAGGGTTTTTATATCCCAATAAAATGACTTTATAACATTGTGGGTTTTAATTATTTATTTCAGCCGGTTGATTTTGAAATGTCAGAAGTCTTTGGTAAAAACATTCATAGACAATAATGTTATTAACAGACCAGTCCAATTTAAGAACTCAGATTAGGTCTGAAAGTCATTAAATATAACACACTTTCTTGGTAATTTTTCACCATGTTTGCCAGCAATTTAGTGAGAGAATAAGGAGAGTTAGGCTCATCTATCATTTTCTAAAGGGAAAGTAAATGAATTTGCATGTCTATAAACATGTATTTTACATGCACTTTGTATTTCCATTTGCTTGGCTTTACTATTTTTATATTAATTCTCTTAGGACATTTCAGGTTATGTCTGGAAATTTCAGCCATCCAGAGAAAAAGAAGGTTGAGAAATAATGAAAAAAATGTGCTGAAAGAATTCACATAAAAGTTTTGGAGACTTGAAAATGGGAACAACAGACACCTAAAAAGTTATTGAATCAGAAAAAATCCTTCCTGGCAGGTACTTAACATAACTATCAGATAGGAATAAAGAGACATTATTACAAAGATCTCCTGCATGGAATCCAACTTCTAATTAAATGTAAAGGTAATTTAATTCTTTGTTTTTTCTTTATTTGAGCATTAGGAATCAAATGGAAATAATTTATTACAAAAATATATATTAAATTAGTTTGACTATTTATAGTCTTGAACACTTTACACAGGGCATGTGTGCAGTGTGTGCTCATACAGTTTTGAACAGTTTACATGATTATGAGTTTCACTGCTGTCTCTTTGAAAGAGATTTTTAAATGAGCAGATTTCCAGGCAGTGGAAAATATATTAAAGTGATGAAACTGAGAGGCTGTGCTTCCAGTAGGATTAATTCAAGTATTTAGTTTCTGAACGCTCACAGTCCAAGAAGTATCAAGTTCAATGATCAGATTCTGGGACCAGACCTGGAGTGACTCAAGGAGAGAGAGAAATAATTGTCTAAATTGTCCTTTTTTGTACAATATAATCTATATTTCTAGAAAATTACATCATTCCATCACGATGACTTTTTTGGTAGAATTTGGGCCTGGTTTGTCTGCCTTCAATGCCTCATGAATAAAACACTACATAGAAACTCTTAATGATTCTGCAATCACTCATTTATTCAAACTTCATTATGTAGAGTTATTCAGGAAAAAAAGTGTTAAGAAACAAAGCCAGAGAGATAAGAGGAAGTGAACAAAAGCAAGCCTGTGTAGGACTTTGGACTCCATGGCTTATGTGATGGTGAGTCAGGAGAGGCTCCCTGGGGAAGGGGAACAGAAGGGTTTGCACAGAAGGCAGCCTTGCTGTTTTCCCATCAGTTTCCTTCCTAAGTCTGAGCCCCACCACTGTGCCTGCACCAGAGTAGGCCTGCACTATTCTAGGCCTACAAAACTCACTGGTGAGTTAAGAGTCAGACCCCCCCCAAAAAAAAAGCAGTCAGATCTATCCTTTTATATTTTTTCCAGATCTTTAGATATGTCAGCATTAATGCAACTCCAAGGTACTGACAAAATAAACGTTGAGCGGATATGACTGCTGACCAAAATGAATAAAAGAATGATCAATCCTTGGGACATTTATAGGAATATATAGTATTTAACAATTAACTATTGTATTAACTGCTGTGTAATTCCAGGGTAAATAGTGTGAACAATGACAAGGATTAAAGACCAGATAAACCAAGGTGAATGTTTTTGTCAGTCTCAATCATATCAGTAAAAAAAAAAAAAAAATCAACACTACTTTCAATAAAGGCAAGACAGGGCCAAGAAGATGGCTCAGTCAGTGGATAAATGCACTTGTCTGCAAAGCCTGGTGGCCCAGGCTCGATTCCCAGGTGCACAGGATGGCACATGCACCTGGAATTCAATAGCAAATAAACAAAGGCAAAGCAACTTCACCTAACCATGTCAATAAAGAAACCCAGAACAGGGCTCTACGGTATGTAACAGGTTCTTCCTTAGAGAGATCTTGAACCTGAGCCCCACACTCTGGAGCTCCCAAAGTCTCTTCAGCCACGTCCACCACAAGACCATCACTGTGCGGACCAGGTCTGCTGCATCTGGACTCACCAGATGTCCTAGAAGCAGTTTGCTACGGGTGACAGTCAGCTCTCTCACTATGTTATAAGACACACGTTCTGGTGTACAAAACTGTGAATAGATCTGAATGACGAGTGAACACAGACCAATTCTGTGTTAGGTCTTCACATCCGGGTCCATCTGCACACTTCCACCACTTCCCACCCTATTAAGGATATGCTTTTTCTCTTTAAAAACATTTCTATAAGGACTTCATGTGGCCTGTCATTGCAGTCACCAATCGGTCATAGACTGGCAAGGGTGCATTCCATGAAGGTAGGGGGAATGGAGGCAACAGAATGGTTCCTGGCCTGTGGGAGAGCTGTGGGCGACTGTAGTCAGCAGACAAGCTCAGCATCCTCAGGGATTCTGAAGGGATCTTGACACAGGAGTATTTATGGAAGTGTGACTCCGTTGAGGAAGGTACACCAGGATGTACCTTATGGCACTCCGGAAGACCTTAGAGCACTTCTGGAAGAAGGAACCAAAATCTAGACTCTTAACAGAGAGCCTCTTGGTCAGTTCAGCAGAATGCCAGGCTTCAGGGCAAAGGCTGAGTGTCAAAGAGGGTCTCCAACCCCTGCTCCGAGCAGGAAGAGAAGGAAATGCTCGGGCTCAAGTGCACTCTCCTAGACTATTCGCAGAAAAGGTGAGTCGTCTGAACCTCGACCCCTTCCTAGCTCCCCTCCCCGAGCGGCGGCTGGTCATCGAATGCTAACTCCAAGGCACAACATCCAATCAGAGGAGAGGCATCTATGAAATGTTTCATAAAAATAATCCTCAGAATTCATCTTTGTATGAGTAGACATGATTTTCTATAATTCTGTTAACTTTAAGTTACTATATAAACCAATGGGTTTAATGTATCGTCACATATTATTGCATTTCTTGTATATATTCACCCTTTCATTTGTCCCCCACATGGCCCCTTACTGGCCACTAAACAGTTCCTCTCTACCTTCATGCTTTATATAACAAATATATTCCCCTTCATCTAAGTTCTACATAGGAAAGTAAACACCCATTTTCCTGCAAATGACATAAATTTATTCTTCTTTAAGGTTGCATAAACGTCATTGTGTATACACACACTCCATCCACTCATCTGTAAGGAGCATTGAGGCTGATATTTGGCTACGTGATTAGGCCATAAGAAACACGGATGTGCAGGCATAAGAAAGGTGATTTTAAATACCAAATTTGGATGAAAATTATGTTTAAAACAGTAGGTTCACAAATGTAATTTTTTTTTTTTTTTTGGTTTTTCGAGGTAGGGTCTCACTCTAGCCCAGGCTGACCTGGAATTCATTATGTAGTCTCAGGGTGGCCTCGAACTCATGGTGATCCTCCTACCTCTGCCTCCCAAGTGCTGGGATTAAAGGCATGAGCCACCACACCTGGCTCCACAAATGTAATTTTTGAAATAGTTTCATTTTTGTAATGAATAATCACAGTTCCTTAGCAAGAAAGAGTCATCATTGACGAGAACTGTTGTTGGCAAAACTGAAAATAACATTTTTGAATGACTAAAAAGCCACCCGGTATTTCTAAGAAATTAGATTTTTTTATTAAAAATTTTATTTATTTATTTATTTGCAAGCAGGGACAGAAGAGAAACAGAGAAAATGGACATGCGGGGGCCTCCAGCCACGGGAAAAGAACTCCAGACACATGAGCCACTTTGTGCTTCTGGCTTCACATGGGCATTGAGGAATCAAACCTGGGTTGTTAGGCTTCCCAAGCAAGTGCCGTAACTGCTGAGTCATCTCTCCAGCCTCAGGGAATTGGATTATTTTTAAGTTGTTTTCCTACACCTGTAAAGGCAATATAAGGTTAAGTGTTTCTGTAATGCCAAGATTTCAAATCTAACCAGACTTTTTCAGAGCACAGATGTGCTCTGAGAGAAAGCTTTCCGCTGACATCTAAAATGCCACATTCTCATCCCCCAAAAGGAGCACCTACCTTGAGGTTGTAAGAGCAGATCTGGGGCCATCGCCTAGACCAGAGCTCCCAAGACCTCCCCAGACTCCTCCCGCCTTCCTCAGAGACAGACAGCTCTTGCCCAACCCTATGGACCCGGCACCGTGAGGGCTGGCAACCTGAGCTTACACCAGCCCCTAAGCAGGTGCCCAGTGCGATGCATACCCAAGGAAGAACCATGGCATCAACTGCCCGATGTCCTCCCAGAGCCAAAGGCCGGCAGTCCTTGACACAGATGTCCTCCTAAAGCCAAAGGCCGGCAGTCCTCGGCACAGATGTCCCCCCAGAGCCAAAGGGCCGCAGTCTTCGGCACACCCTGGTACATTAGAATGCAATCACTTAGCTCAGCATTCTAAGACAGCTCTACCGAGACAGGCTGGCTTTCCCTATCACTGACTGAATCGGTACACAGTATGGTACTGGGTTCTGCAGTAAGACAGGGATCTGCTGCACCATCCCAGGATGTACCACTAGAACCCCAATGGTCAGATTTCCCCGGATGTGGCTAACATCGTCATCGGTTATCATTCATGCTTCTTAAGAGAAATTTCAAAAGGGGAAAAAAGGAAGAACTTGTGATTTTACCAATATTAAGTCCCACTAAGATCTCCATGCTTCCTCTGAACAGTTTGCATTATCCCTAAAGTAGCAAATGCTGTTTGCAGAGCTTCCATGAGAAATCTTTTTAAAAATGTGCCAGCTTGCTGTTTGCTGCATATTCTAATAAGAAGTCAGGTGCAATCGATGCCTGGCTTGCCCTCAAGGTGACTGTCAAAAGATTATACATGGGGGCTGGAGAGATGGCTCAGTGGTTAAGGTGGTTTGCCTGCAAAGCCTAATGACTGGGGTTGGATTTACCCATGTCAAGTCAGGTGCACAAGGTGGCACATGCATCTGGAGTTTGTTTGCAGTCTCTCTCTCTCTCTCTCTCTCTCTCTCTCTCTCTCTCTCTCTCTCTCTCTCTCTCTCTCTCTCTCTCTCTCTCTCTCTCTCTCTCTCTCTCTCTGAATTATGCTTGCAAATAAATATTAAAATTTTTAAAAAAGATCAAGCACTGCCTGTCCTGACACAGAATCCTGAATGAGGAAACATTCCCCAATGTCTTCGCTGCTTGAAAGTGTGAGACTAGGTGCATTTGTTAATATGGGAAACACTACTTTTCCAAGCAAAAAGCTAGTGTGGTGCAATCCAAGAGCCCCAGTGGATGTCTCAAGATGAGCACCACGACATCTGTCAGTTTTACCTGAACGGAACCACAGCAGTGACACACCCTTCCATTGTATTTCAATCTCTGGCACCTGTTTTGCATTATCAGTTCTTGTGCCCAGGGGATGTCAATCCATGAAATAATGGTCCCTGGAACACATGTGGTAAGTACCAGGACAGCTGATCTGCTGCTCAGCAAGGCCACAGAGTGTCTGAGAGTGATCCAGGGGTGCCACGGTCAGGGTGAGCACAGCGGTCAGAGGATGGCTCCTGAATGGTGCAGAATGTCATCACTTTCTTCAGAACAGCTTGTAATTACAGAAGTATAATTGAAAGCTTATGAACTATCTGTTTCTAGAATTCTCCATTTAGTATTTTCAGATTATGACGACAGAAGCAGAATGGGGAGTAGAAGGTGAAGACATATACATCATGGAATCGTATGTGTCACAGTCAGCCACACACCACCGGGATGAATCTCCAAACCAGGCACAATTTAGGGAGGAAAGTATTTACTGAAATAACCGATCCAGGGGAAGTTCAGAAAAATGAAGGAAAGGGCTGGCCCCCTTTCACAAACCCAAGCAGAGAGACAGAGGCCCAGGACCTCCAAAAGCAAGCAAACAACTCTAACTGTAACTCACAAAACAGCACGATTGCCAGAATTGAGTTCTGACTGCTCTTTTGCATATGTCTCCCTAGAATTTTACATCCAATCTAGAAATACCTCAGGGCCACACCCCAGGAGGCCAGGCCAAAGTGACACCTCCTCCAGCCAGAAGGCTGGAGACAATTCACAATTATAATAAACCTTTGATTCTACTGGGGGACATCTATTCAAACTACCAAAATATGTAATATCAAAACCCAAACCACCCAGGGTGTATTGAGGGTGTGGATGAACTATACATGATCTTACAGAGCTTGTCTTAGATGGGGACCTCTAGATTAAAAACAAGAGAAAATTAATTGAAATGTCAAAATAAAAGCAGCTGGAACTACATAGGGCTCCATACTCCTAAGCAGGTTTAGAGGAAGAGCTCTGCTTTGGTTTTCTTCATGACGGGAGGCTGTCTAGGCTCTGGGAAGGAGAGGTGTCATCTATATATACACGTACATACATACATAGAGTGACATCAAGAGGAAGACAGCGAGGTTCTCATAAGCAAGCCTGGCTTTGACTTGTACAGTCTGACCTGTTCACTGTTCATCTACTGACTTTGGAATAAGAACCGAACATTGTCTTTAAACCCTCTCGGCCGACTGATGAGCTGCTTCACCAGACAATTGTTGAACACAGTTCAGAGTGTTATTTATGGACAAGCTTAAGGCTGGGTTCCTAAATTAATTAATTAAGAGAAGGTGCATTCATGTGGCTGGCTCAAAGTTTTCAGGCACTGCCCGTTCAGCTGAACTGGCATTAGTATCCCAAAGAACACAAGATTGTTACACAAGTCGTCAAATGGACAACGGTATCAGCCACAAAATTCACCCTAGAACATTACATTTATGATCTCACTTAACTTTCCCTGTGCCCTCAGAGAGAGGTTCTCTGAGGAGATATCTTTTTCTTGGTCAGTGGGAATCTTGCTTCATTCCCATGTTTGGGATGACATTCTACTTTAATAAAATCTAGTATCTGGCTTCCTATTCTCTGTTCTAATCTCCTGTGTCCCAGGAATTTACAGATCATAACTGATAGACCTCCTGGGTCTTTATCACCAGGTCTCCTTTAGGGAGGGGGAGGCCAATCTAAAGTGAAGCTAGTTTTACAAAATGGAGTTTCATCTATAAAATGGATTCTTCAATAACCACAGGTGAAAGACTGTCTCAGCACCTAGTACACACATTCCCCAGTCCCATAGTTTCTTTTATGTTATTTTTCTTATTTGGACTTTTCTTTAACCCATGATTTTCCAACCTTGTGTAGGCCTAAATCAATTATCAGTTGAGTATAAAGCTTTCTCACAGCTCTGCTGGGTGAAGAATCAACTAAGCTATTCTGTTTGGAAATGATGCAAGAGAATATAGTGCAGTTTTCAAATAAAATTTCAATTCTCAGAAAAAAAATAATGATGTCTGAATTTTGATGCACTTAGTTGACCTGGGCTTCACTCAGTTCTAATAATAAAGAATAGAATGCAGCAACAGTGTTGGGCTGGGCAGAAACAAACAGAAGCCATTACACATTCCTAAAACTGATTTATACAATTGCATTTACTGCCTGGCCTGGGAACTACAAAACGTGTGATGCAGGTGGGTCACAAGTTCAAGACAGCCTGAACAATTTAGTCGGAGATTGTATTAATCAAACGAAATTAACTAAATTAAAATCTAATCATTTAAATTTATATTTTTATTAAATATTTTAAATAAAATCTTAACATTAAATTAAAATTACTCAAACATTAAAATGGACAATTTAGTTGGAGATTGTATTAATCAAACAAAATTAATTAAATTTAAATCTAATCATTTAAATTTTTATTAACTATTTTAAATTAAATAAAATTTTAACATTAAATTAAAATTCTCAAAAATTAAAATAGACAATTTAGTCGGAGATTGTATTAATCAAACAAAATTAATTAAATTTAAATCTAATCACTTAAATTTAAACTTTTATTAAATATTTTAAATTAATTAAAATTTTAACATTAAATTAAAATTACTCAAACATTAAAATGAATAAACAAGCAGAGAACGGAAGGAGGAAGGCCTGGGGTGAGGCTCTCGCTAAATCCCTAGAAAAATAATCATTTATTGGTGAGTCCTGGGCAGCAGGCGCTGACGCATGCGCACAGCAAGCCTGAAGGCACGCTTCCAGCCGCAACCCACAGACCCGCCTCCTCCCCGCCTTGGCTTTTAAATTTCCCACCTTCCAGGAACCCGGATGGAGCTGCTCGATGGACAGGACCGCTGTCCAATAGCGTCGCGGGGAGGCGGGTCGTCCCGCGGACGCTCCAATGACACGCGCGCCGGAAGCGGAAGCGCGGCGGGGACGCCATGGAGGCGCTCGCGCAGCAGCTGGAGCGCTTCTCCGAGGTGCTGGCGGTGTCCGGCAGCGCCCACGTCCGCGCGTGGGCCCCGTCCACGGTGAGCCGCGCGCTGCAGTGGGCCCGCTACCTGCGCCACGTGCACCGCCGCTTCGGCGACCACGGCCGCGTCCGCGACGCGCTCGAGCGGCGTCTGCGCGCTCCCGGCGGCGCGCTTCCGCTTCCGGCCTCGGCGCTGCGGGGCTTCCGGGCGCTGGAGCGCTGCGACGAGCGGCTGGCGCTGCGGCTGCTGCGGAACCGCGCGCTGGGCCCGGCGGCCGCCCACGCGCTGCTGCGCCTGCTCTTCCCGGGCCCGGGCCCCGACCCCGACCCGGACCCCGACGGCGGCCCGCGGGAGCGCCTGACGCTCCTGGCCCGCCGCGCCTGCGCGCTGAGCCTGCTGCGGGCCGGCGGGGACGCGCACGCGCGCGGGGACGCGCCCGCAGACCCGCTGCGGCGCACGCACGCCCGCCTGCTGCTCCGCCGCCTGCGCGAGCTGAGCGAGCGCGCCGAGCCCGGGGCCGCGCGCCTGCTGCTCGGCCGCCTGTGGGAGCGCGGGCCGCGGCCGCGGCTGCTGGCCGTGGCCGCCGAGGCGCTGCTGCTGGCGGCCGCGGACCCCGCCGACCCCGAGCCCGGCGCGACCCCCGAGCTGCTCGCCTGGCTCCTGGACGCCCCCGAGCGCACGGCCGCGCTCTGCCGCCTCCCGGCCGAGCTGATCGGCGCCGCGGCCGGCCGCCACCCCGAGCTGTCGCGCGCCTACCTGGACCGGCTCCTCGCCTGGGCCCGGCGGCTGCGCTACGACCTGCCCGAGGGCGCCTGGGTCTCCGAGGACCCCGGGCACGGGCCGTGGGACGAGCTGCGCTTCCGCTTCCGGTGCTTGTGCCGGGGCCCGGAGCCCCTGCGGGACCACGTGCTCGCCGCGCTGCGGGCCTGCGAGGCCCAGGAGGGAGGCTTCCCGGTGCCCGGCCTCTGCGTGTGGACGGACCTGCTGGCCCTGCTCGGCCGAGAGTGACCCCTGCGCTGGAACGTTCTCGATGGAGGAAGAACAGCACCTGTCTGCGGTGGAGGGGCCCCGGGCCCTGGAGTGTCCCTTGGCCTTGTGACCAGGGAATTCATGGAGCGTCGTTGGGCCTTTGGAGACGGCCATCTCAGACGTGCCACCCCCTTCCTTAGTCATCTTGGCGTCCACCGGTGAGCAGCTTTCCGAAACAGACGAGTGACATCAGAGGCATGGTGGCCCTCTGGCCTCCTCAACCTGCTGCCCTCGACTGCTACCAACCGACATGCATTAAGGTTGTGCTTGGAAAATTGTGCCAATTACTACCCACTGAAAGTGAAAAAACTAGTGTGTTAGAAAATGGCCAGTATCGATGCAAATCTCTTCAGGTGTTTGATATGCTAAGCGACCCCTTGGCGTCATTGAAATGAGGCATTTAGGTAAATTTCCGTCTCCCTTAGTGGCTCCCTTATAGTTTGGAGTATTTGTTTTGTGAGGAGGAGCTCACCACCAGCAGTGACTCCCAGTAATCAAATGTACAAGTTAGTTTTTTCAAGTTATTTTTGTTACTTTCAATGATCAACATGAAGTTGTAAGAAGAGTTGGGGAAATGCTGATACTCAGTTAATTTCTACTTCCAGAAAAGAGAAGAGAGCTATTATGGAATCACACAATTTTTATTGTCGGGGCCTAAGTGTTAGCTACTCTTCTAGCAAGCGTGCTTTCGTTGAGAAGGAAACAAGGTCAGAACCAATCCTTGCAGCCCATGTAACGCATCTGGATTGTATCTGCACACGCAGAGCTCTTGTTTAAGAGAGTGTCAGCTTTTGGATGCTATTGACCATAGTACCTTATATCCCTCTAAGACTCCATGTATAGGATGGGGAGGAGAGAGTGAGAAAGGCAAATGAATATATTTGATAACTTTACAATAAAGTCTGGATATATTTTGGTTTTTCCTAAGTTGCCTTGACTTCTGTGTTATTTCTCTATTTCCATTGGGTAAATTCTCATTTCTGTCTCCCTTTTTTTCCCTCTGCGAGTTGGGTGTTCCATGACCAAAGTTTTACTCTTAAAACATTCAACATGAAAATGCCTTAAACTGGAAGGTGTCATTTTCCTACTTTATGAATAGTACATTTTAGCTATATAAAGTAAGATCCACTCAGCACTTACGAATGTATGTAACACAGATCTACCCTCCAGTGCCCTCAACCTCAGATCCACGGTTCTTGTCTGTTGACACCCCAATTATTTTCACACCTTTTCCCCAAGAATCCACATGAGAGAATGCATGGATACTTGTGTTTCTGGGCCTGACTTACTTTACTAAATATGACCTCCAATCCCATCATTTTCCTGAAAATAATGTTATTTCTTGGTTGAAAAATACTCCATTGTGTGTGTGTGTGTGTGTGTGTGTGTGTCTCGTAGTCAGCCACACACCTCTGGGATGAATCATCTCCAAACCAGGCACAATTTTGGGGAGGAAAGAATTTATTGAAGGAACAGACCCAGGGGAAGTTAAGGAAAAGGCTGGTCCCCTTTTATAGGAGCAAGCAGAGAGAGAGAAACAGCACCTCCAGAAGCAAGCAAGCACGCTCCTAACACACTGTGATGCACAAAATGCAGAACTCCAGACCAGGGTTTCGGCTCTTTTTTCGCATATCTAACCTTAGTATTTTACATCCAAATGAGAAAGGACTAGTCCCCAAGAAGCTAGGCCAAAGTGACATTTCCTCCAGCCAGAAGGCTGAAGACAATTCACAATTATAATAAACCTTTAATTCTTTGGGGGGACATTATTCAAACTGCCACAGTGTGTGTGTGTGTGTGTGTGTGTGTGTGTATTTTCTTTCTCCATCCAGGGATGGGCACTAGGCTGATTGTTGACTTGGCTATTGTAAACAGCACTTGGCTAGACTTAAGTGTTTAGGTGTTTCTAGTGTGTGCTGACTTATTTCTTCTGGTAGATTGGAACGGGTACATCTGGGTCAAGGGATAATCCTGTTACTCTGTTTTGTTTTGAGGAACCTCCATACTGATTTCTGTGCTGATGACTGAGAATTCACACCAGCTGTACATGGGTACCTTCTTCCTTTTTTCCTGAATTTTCAGCCACATTTTATTTTTATATAGCTAGCCAATGTCTTAATTCTGGGATTTTTATTGTTTATTTAATTTGGTTTCAGGCTCTGATTCTATAGCCCAGACTGGCTTATAACCCACTGCATCCCAGGGTGGCCTCGGCCTTCCAGGCGTCCTTCTGCCTCAGTCTCTCAGGTGTGGGATTGCCAGGGTAAGCCACCATGCATGATTTAATTCTGGTTCTGAGTGAAGTCTTAGCCTTGATCCCTTATATCCAAACCACCAGTTATTTTCCACTGGTAGAATTTTTGTTGTTCTTTATAACATAAACTACTAAGTAGTTCTTCAAACAGGGATGTTTTTGATTTGCCTTCATTTTTAACAGTTCTTCCTGAATTACGTGTTTCCCATCATTGTGTTTTGTTAGATGTTTCTAACAGATTCCATTTACTTGATAATTATAAATAAAATCAGTACTTTGACAAGTAGTGACGAAACATTCAAAAATAACTCATGCACTTAATTTTGGTTTGTTGCTGATTGACAAAGGCACCAAGCACAAGAGGAAAATTTCTTTGATAATTAGTGTTGAAAAAAAAATCACTGCTGAAAACAATTAGACCCTTCACACCATATTTTTAGTGAACTAATTATATATGTTATATATATAATTAGTTATGTATAATATAATAAATATATATAATTTATATATAATTATATATAATATTAAATATATAATATAATAAAGATATATATATATCTTTATTGTCAATAATTAGATACATTGTATGAGCAAATCTTCTGATGGTACCCCCATTTCCCTTCTCTCTGTTCCCAATCCACTGTGGGCCCTCCTGAAACCTATGAGAAAGTGGAGAGATAAGAGACCAATCACCACAGCCAGTAAGATAGCCCATGAAAGGTCAATGGAGACAGACACCAATGATACCCAACACAACCCAAAGCAGAAGTCCAGAGACATTTAAGATCTCAACAATAAAACAAAGCTCACCCACCATGACTCAGGGAACTGAGCGAAAGAAGGGGCAGAAAGATTGTAAGAGCCATGGTAGGGGAAAATATTCAGAGACATTGCCCCCCCCCCCAGCAATGACACACAAAGTGGGGGAAACTGGCTACCTCTTGTGAAATGCATTACCCCATGGACATAAGCTAAACCAATAATGAATCAATACCATAAAACCCTTACTTGCATACAGTAAGCTCTTCAGAAAGCTGTGGACATTGCCTGGTAAGAGTGGTCCTGAATAGAGTGGGCGAAAGCCTAACTCCAAGAAAAATTGCTCAGACCTGCAACTCCCTGTCCCAGTCATTGGTTACTTCACACACTGAGCTGTTGATCAAAGAGACCCACAAGGTCCCAAATCTTTTTTTTTAAGTCCTCAAAACTACTAGAAGCAACAGGGGGAAAGCTCTCACCCTCCCGCTGTTTTGCATCTCCAGCACACACACACACACACACACAC
>PVHP010000577.1:0-10178 GCA_004024765.1 Zapus hudsonius
TTTTTTTTTCAGTTTCATTAATTTTCCTGTAAATTTCATTACCTAATTTTTCTTTATGTCTGAGTAAAACTCCATTGTGTATATGTGCCACATTTTCATTTTCCAGTAATCAGTTCTGGACTGCTAGGTTGATCGTATTTGTTAGCTATTGTGAATAGAGCAGCAATGAACATGGATGTGCAAGTATCTCTGTGGTAGGAAATGCAGTCCTTTGGTTATATGCCTAGGAGTGGTATAGCTGGGTCATATGCTAGTTATTTGCTTAGGTTTTTGAGAAACCTTGACACTGATTTCCATAGTGGATGAACTAGTTTAGACTCCCACCCAACAGTGAATAAGTGTTGCCCTTTCCCTACACCCTCACCAAACATTTGTTACCTTTAGCTTTCTTTATGAAAGCCATTCTTACTGGGATGAGATGAATTATCAAAGTGGTTTTAATTTGTACTATCCAATGTGTAAAGATGTTGACTTTTAAAAATATCTGTGGACTATTTGTGTTTCTTTTGAGAACCATCTATTCATTTCATTAGCCCATTTATTAATGGAAGTTTATTTTTTGGTATTTCATTTTTGCAATTTGTTATATATTCCTGTGGTGGTTTGAATGTAAATGGCCCCAAATCCTCAGGTATATTTGCTTAAGTTTCCTGCTGGAAAAGTGTGTCACTGGGCAGATCCTTAGTCTATCTCTTGGTATGTGTTCAGAGGCTGGTGCTGGCAGTTATCTCTCTGCTGTGTATGTAAATGAAATCTTCCAGTGATGCTTCCCCTAGAATCTGTAAGTCTGAAAGAAACTCTTTCCTCCCATAAGCTACTGGTGGTCAGTTATTTGGCCCAACAATGAGAAGGTAACTACAACAGAAAATTGGGCTGTTGCTGTGATGAATGTGACCATGTGGTTTTTGGTGTTTTGAATTGTGGTGGTATTAATTAGGCATCCCCATAAACTCATGTGATTTGAGTACTTGGTTCCCAGCTGGTAGGCAGTTTTTGGAGGTGAAGTTTTGCTTGAGGAGATGTGTTGCTGGAGGCAGGCTTTGGAGTGTTATAGCCAGCTCACCATTGCAAGAGCCTCGCTCACTCTCTTGCTGCTGTTTTCTACCTGCTATGGCAGATTATGATGTCCATCTTCTTTCTACTTGTATCATGAAGCTTCCCCTTGAGACTATAAGCAGAAATAATCTTTCTTCTCATCAGATGCTTTTGGTTGTTACACCCACTCAAAAAAAAAATGCAAAGGTAACAATAGAAAATTGGTAACTGAGCCGGCATGGTGGCGCATGCCTTTAATCCCAGCACTCGGAGGCAGAGGTAGGAGGATCGCCGTGAGTTCGAGGCTAGCCTGAGTGTACAGAGTGAATTCCAGGTCAGCCTGGGCTAGAGCAAGACCCTACCTTGAAAAAACAAAACAAAAAAACAAAACAAAAAAGAAAATTAATAACTGGAGTAGGGCCCTTGCTGCTAGAAACCTGACTGTGTCTTTTGGTCTTCTGGAACTGATGTGTGGGAGGAATGTGGAAGTATTTGAAACCTATGTCCAAGATGCCTAAGTAGAGTTTGGTGGACTATTCTGGCCAGAGTTGAAAGACTTAAATGTAGAAAGAATTATGGACTGTAAGGTTTGGCTTATAAGGGGAAGAGAAATTTGTCTGAACTGTGCTAGAGGTAATTTGTGTGAGAGGCATCCTGTGTCTTGAGAACTTGGGCAGGGTTTGTGTTGTATAGAAATGGACTGGTGTGAATAGATGGATATGGCACAGAAGAAAATCTTTGGGTTGAAACTGCTGTCCATTCAGCTGCAATTGTTTGAGAGATTACTACCATTGAAATTGGGGCATTTGTTTTATACTGGGACAGCAGAATGAATGCTGACTCTTTTGAAAGTAGGGAGCCTGAATGTTGAAGGAGTGCCTGCTCTTCAAAGTTGGCTTTATTTCTCCCTAGATTAAAGAATTTGGTAGCCAACTGTATACTATGTAGTATAACAAATGCAGGAAAGATAGGGTCAGTGTATTTGCAGCAAGTTTTTTTTCTTCTTTTTTTGAAACAGCCATTGATTGATGTGAGGTGGAGTTGTTGGAATAATTGCATGGAGGCTCAGGGGAGCCATGAGGATGAGTTCTGAGTTTCACTGAGACCCTAGAAGATGCCAGTACTATGGAATGACTGCCAAGGAGAGCTTCCAGCTTGGGATAGATCATTCCCTGGGCTATAAGCAGCCCAGTTCATGGGGCAGAATTGGAACTCCAGAGACTTTATCACTTGTTAGAGATGTTGGATTTGGAGCCATGAAACTTGCTGTTTGTTGCCTTATTTGTTTCGGATCTTGTATTGGTTCAATATTTCCTTGCTTGCTATGCACATTGCCATGTTTGCAGTAATAATGTTTACCCCATGCATTGTGCATTGTGTTGTTTTGTCTTTACAACAATTGAAAGTCTTTGCATTATGGGAATGTGAGTATTGTTTTGATTGATTAAAAACATAGGGACTTTTAAAGTTTGTCTTAATGCATTGCATTTTACATCATGGATGATCATCAGTTTATGGGGGCCAGGTAGAGAATGTGGTGGTTTGAATGTAAATGGCCCCATAGCCTCAGGTATTTTTGATTGAGTGTCCTAGTGTCTGTTGGAGGAGGTATGTCACTCTGGAAAGATCTTGAGTACAGCCCTAAGGTGTGTTTTGAGTCAGCTTATGCTTGATGGTGCTGGCTGTTGTCTTTTTGCTGTGGATGTATGATGAAATGGACCAGCTTCTTCCACTATTATGAATTTTCCCTGGAAAGCCTGAAATCAACCCTTTCCTTTCATAAACTGTTTATAGTCAGGTGTTTGTCCCAGCTACAAGAAGGTAACTCCAATAATTCTGTTTCATTCCTCTGTCCAAGGAATGTGCTATTGGGGTTTTGTTCAGAAATTTATTTCCTAAGTCCATATCTTCCACTAAGTAGTTTCAGCATTTCTGTTTTCAAATATTTTATTTATTTATTTGAGAGTGAAAATGAAGGAGGGAAGGAAGGAGGGAGGGAGGGAGAGAGAGCAAGAGAGAATGAATGCGAATCAATATGGGATATAGATATTTTCTAAAGAAAGAAATTAAGATTTTCTTTGAAGATATTTTAAAATAGATTTTTTTTTATAACAAAGACTTCTCCACTTATATTCTTGAGTAATTTATATTGCATTCTGGAGTAGCTTATTTTATATCTGCTTCATGGTTAAAAGTGTCGTTGAAAAGTTTACCTTAAAGTTTATTGAATTAATTAATTAACTTTTTAGTTAAAAACTTATTTAAAATATTTTTCAATAATTTTTGTCATTTTATTTTAGAAAATAAGGATGAAAAGGAAACAATTCTGAATCCCGAAGAAGTGGCTTCTCTGGAGGAATACATTCCTACCCGGCATACAAGTGTCACTCTTCTCAAATGTACCTGCACAATTTTCATGGCTGAATTTAATTTGCTAGACCATTTACTTCCTGTTATTTTGGGAGAAAAGGTATAGTTACAATTCAGGACCTTTTTCCTTCTGATATTTACATATTTTTGGTTATTAAAGAGTGTCAGCTTATAGAATTATTTCTGTTGAAGTGGAAAGCAATGCATCTTGTTTATTTTAGGATTAATTTAATTTGCACATCTTTTCCTAAATTGGTCACTTAGGTTTTCTTCCTTTGTTGGTGTGCAGGCTTTGTTGGTGTGCATTGGGTGATTAATGTTAGGTGTGTCCTCAAGTACATTAGAATGCAGGAAGTAATCACAACACTGAGATCTGTACAGGTGGACCTAGCTTAGTGCTTGCAAGATCTCCTAAGTATTAAGAGATTATGACTCTTCTGGAGTCATGCAGCTGTCCTTGTGAAGTAGACAAGTGGAGCTTCAGAGTTCTTGGGCTGCACAGCAGTGACGGGCAGATGTGTGGTTTCTGAGGTTGATCAACATTTATCTAAGGATGAATGTTATTAATCTTACTGCATGGTGATTTTCAGTTGATGAGTGCTGGATTACCTTTCTGAATGCACTGAGCTGAGCACTTTTCAGTTTGTCAGTGTCCACTCCCCTGGCTTTTTACATTCGTGTCTCAGGGATATTTCTCATACTGAGGTTATGACAGGTTAAATTCAGGCGCCATAAGTTATGGCTGTTCCCTGCTTTAAGGCCCCCAAGGCAGGTCAGTTGTGATTTCTGTATTTATTTATGCAATGTCTGGCCCTTCTGCTTTCAACAACCCTGTCCCAGTGCTCGCTTTGATCCTGGAGCTGTAACAGGTTGAGTTCAAGTTCTCTGTCAAGTAATTGTTTCATGTCCTCATGCTCCAGTGAAGCTTAGTTTGAAAAGTGCTTCAGGCCACAAACTTTCAGGCAGACATCTGCTTCTCCACTACTCACTTTTACTTCTGGAGAAGTTACTGTCTCAGCCAGACCCACAAATGGATTTGAGGCTTGTTAGAACTGTAATTCATCCTTCTGTTACTTATATTATTACTGTCATTTATTTTGCCTATATATTAAGCATACTTAAGTCTATACTCACATGTTAGAGCTGAATACATGATTTGTATTATTATTTCAAATAAGATGTTCTGTTAAATAGATTTAAAAAAAAATTCAATCTTCATGCACTCTTTCTTTGATCCTCTTTAAGTGGATATGTGTTTATGATGTGAGTTTCTAACATCATTTTTCTTCCCTAAACAACTTTAACATTTCTTATAAGAATGGTGTTGTAGTCACCTCACATGCCACTGGGATGATCCTCCAAACCAGGCACAGTTATGGGAGGAAAGGATTTATTGAAGCTACAGATCCAGGGGAAGTTCCATAACAGTGAAAGAGGCTTTCCCCCTTTCACAGGCCCAAGCAGAGAGAAACCCATCAATAGCAACACACACACAGGGAGTGAGGGGAAAGAAATATCCTTCCCCTTTATATAGCCTTAGGGTGGGTCTTGCAACCCTATCCCAGATTTAATGGCCTCCTGAGTCTCTGGAATTTCCTTCCTGCACTGACTGCCCTCCCAGGAAGGGATGTTAATTTCTAGCTCTCCTAAACTTCCTTATATCCTGCCCCCTACTTAGAAGCTGCCTTCCTATGAACATCTCCAGCTACCCACCCAAGATAATTAAAAAAAAATCAAATCGACAACAAAACCTAACCATCACAGTTTACTGGTAACAACTGCCATGAATTTCCTTTCAGATTGTTTGCCAACTCCTTAGCTGCCCAAATCTAATGTTAAATCTATCAGAAAATGAAATCAGATGAAAGGGTAAGGTAGAAATTTCATTATCTATGTGGTGTTTGGAATCAACAATTATAGTTGAACCCTGCAAAGGAAGCACTTAGTGTTTTTCTTTGAGACCTTACAAGGGCAACATTGAGTAGTAAGTACAAGTTGTTTAGTCCTAAAAATAACCCAGCCCAATTCTTGTCATGAATAGGACCAGTATGATCTTCTATTCTGTTTGCTAAAGACAGCTCATTTTGTATAATGATAATATACCATGATGTCACCTGCCTAATACAAATTATAACATATACACAGAGCCTTATAAAATGTAAAGAAAACTTTTAATAAGAGAAGCAGTCTTAGAATTTAAGTTATTAAGGTTATTGATTATAGACATTAACTATAACTTCAAGAAAAAGTTAAGATAAAAAAATGCCAGAAATAAAGAGTACTACTTCATAATGGTAGATGTGTGTACTCAAAGAATAAAGACCATAAATAATTCCCATATATGTTTAGTCAAAGAGTATTTATTGCGTGATTCTATTTATATGTTGTTCAACACAAGAAAAAGCTACACATTGGTGATTGAAGTGAGAATGTTGACTACTTCTAGTGGTTTTCAATCCTGCCTGGCAAGGAAATCAGACTGTCTTCCAGAGTTCTTCAAGTAGTTCTTAATGTTGTTACAGATGGAAGAACTTACTGACCTGTGGAGTGGAGATTTGTATGTTGTGCTATGCATCTTCTCACAGTGATCCACAATTAAGTCATTTAGAAAGATAACAAAGTAATAATTGAATAAGTTTTAAAATTATTAATGATGAATAAATAGTAATGGTTATATATTCAATTCAGTAAGATTTATGTACATTGTTTATTCAAAATCATACTATCAGTTTTTTGTAATTGGAGAAGTACTATGTAGCATATATCATATTTGACCATACTTACAAGATGGCAGTGTTGTTATATCACTGAAAAGCTAGACAAGCCAAAACAAGGACACTATTCTCCTCCCATATTTTCTCATTCTTCTGGAATGGAGGCTCTTGGTGTTCCTCATTGAAAGTCACAGGTAGAGTGTTTTGAGGAAGTTAGTTATAGGGCAGATAGAGGCTACTTACTAATTATGGTATAATCTCTTGATATCTTGACACTTATTTGGAACTGGTGATATCACCCAAACCTCCTCCTCAAGTTTCTTAGGATTTTATATACCTTTAACATATGTAATATTAGTAAATGTGATTTAGATCACACATTTTCTCTTTCTGCATACCTTATTTATTGTATATTTCATACTGTATAGTATAATCCATCTAGTTCCTTAGTCATCTAATATGAATGAAGGAAAAGATAATATAAGGTTGTTTCTTTGTAGTGAATATTATTTAGGAATGATTAAGATTAATGAAATACTTTCATCACATGGAGGCATGTAATGATAATGTTCTATAGAAAGGCATTTATAAATTGATTTATCACTCTGAAATGTGTGATTCTGCAGCTGGTTTGAGGGATATGTATACCAGTCACTGCTCTGATATATATAAAACTAACATTTTTTATTTTCCAGAACTCAAGTAACTTCATGAACGCTACAAACTTCCAGTCTCTTCGGCCTTTGCCATCTATTCAGATATTGGTGGATAAAATTAATCTAGAACATTCTGTCCCAATGTATGCTGAACAGTTGGTGCATGTGGTCAGCAACCTTACTCAGCCTTCTGATAATCTTCTTCATTATTGCTATGTCCACTGTTACCTTAAGGTTTGGAAAGTGAATTTTCTTATAATATTAGTGTGTGTTCACTTTGGTAGTATCAAATAAGTTCCTTTATTTATTTATTTATTTTTTTAGTTCCTTTATTTTTAAAGTTGTAATTTTATAGAATTAATACCCCAAAGGTAATTTTAAGTAATATGTAAGATTTAGTTATTTCTCTAATTTAATTAAGATAAGCAAAATAAAATGTGCTTATCTTAAATATTTTTCATCAGTTACTAGGAATTAGTAGCTTGATGTTTATAAGGTAATTGCAAATATAAATTTTTAAGATTTCAAATATCACTAATGATTTTTATAAGCATTGTGAAAAAGTAGTTTAATATGGATGCCTTAAGACATTGTTTTTTGAAGGGAACATTTTTGTAGGAGTAATGTTTTATACGGAGGGCTTAGAATACTTATTTGGTCACTTTCTAGTTGAACACATGGCAATTTCTTGATGCAAAGGAAAATCTCTTTTTAAAATTATTTTAAATATAGTTATAGAAAATGAATTACTGGAAGCTTTGCCCTGTTCTTTATTTTTCTTTTGAGATAAGAGATAGTACTGGTACACACAAATAATAAACTCAAATCTTGAGTAGTAAATGATACTGCTAATTAAATATAGACATTATCTACATAGACACTACTATATACTGTATGGTTTATATACTATGTATATAAACCTACTCAAATTCTGTTTTATGAAGAAAGGAAACCCTAAAACATTGAGCTCAAGAATAAGTACCCTTCAAAGCACCGAATTTCATGGAAAATATTCACACACTTTATTTACAAATAATATGAAGCTTCTCCAGAGTCCTTTGGACTTGGGTAGAGAACCAGTGGGTGATCTACACCACAGCCAGTCACAACAGTGTGGGTATTACCTGTGATTCTACAACATTGGGTCTTTGCTGGGAAATAAGCAACTGGTTTGAGAGAGTTCTCAGTGAATAAGGTAATATATGGTAAAATAGATGGATTCATAATTTTAGACATTATGTTTGTGCTTTGTGCTGTCATATAATTTTAAATTTTAGACTCTTAAACAAGAGGTTTACATGAAATATTAAAATTGTGCATTGTTGGGGCTGGGAGACGGCACAGTAGTTAAGGCACTTTTCCCGCTAAGCCTAGCGACCCAGGTTTGATTCCCCAGTGCAAGATGCACAAAGTGACACATGCATCTGGAGTTTGTAGCTGCTGGAGACCCTGGTATACCCTTTCTCTCTGTCTCTCTTTTCTCTATTTCTCTCTGCTTGCAAATACATAAAAAATATTTTTAAAATTATATAGTTTCCAGCACTGTTCTTTGCATATAATGTTTTTAGAATAGGTTTCAGGACTGAAGAGATTGCTCAGTGGTTAAAGATGCTTGCTTGCAAGCCTGATGACCTAGGTTGAATTTCCCAGTAATCTCATAAAGCCAGGTACATGAAGTGGCCCATGCATCTGGAGTTCATTTGCAGTATCATGAGGCCCTGAAGTGCCCACACTCACACACACTCTCTATTTGTCTGCCCCACTCTCAAATGTATAAAAAATTTTTAAAAAAATGAATAGGTATTTAAAAAGAATATAAAATACCTAAATTTCTAAATTATGATTTTATAGTATTACTTTAATTGTATAAACATGCACTTTTATTTTTTTTTACTTTATTACAAATTTAGGACCTATAGTGACATATTTGATACATCAATATTTTAATTTTTGTGTTGATTATATAGTTATGTCCTCTAGATGTAAATCTTAGTAATGTTTTTTCAAAACCATTGTATTTTATTCACTGAAAGCTGATTTTAAAAGAATTTGACATTTTCATTTTAATAAATATTAGGTACCTAGTAGGTTTTGAGATCATTGGTAAAGTGCTTCTCTCCTCTCTCTCTTTCCTCTCCTTTATGTTAGACAGGTACTCTGCTACTGAGCTACACCTGAAGCTTTTTGTTAAAGAAATTGTTCATTGTTTCATTTTCGTTCAATTATTTTGTTTTGAAAGTTTGTGTCAAGGATTCTAAAGATGTTTTAGTAAAGAACTTAACATTTAATAATAATTCTATAGATTAGACCAATATTCATGAAAGTAACATGTTCTAAACATAATAAATAAAGCTAAATGTTGTGCCTGTGCTATTTTTGCATGTTACTGGAAAATAGTAACTTTGTATTCTCATGTATCAGTCTTTCCAGTGTGATATTTATCTTTTATCATATTAGAAGTAATTACAGCAGAAATAGAAGCATTTTTTGAAATATGAGTTTTATTTTGTTCAGTTGACACATTCAGTGAACAGGGATTTCAGAGTTTTTTTTAAAACTTTTTTTGTATGATGTATAAATGAATAATTTCTAATTTATGCATTACACCAAAATTTCCAAAAGTCTAAAACCTGAATCAAAATAATTTTTGCAAAATAGGGGAGAACAGAGTAACACCTTAGGATATTTTTTGATATCCTTTTTATACTGCTTACTGATAATTGTAGGCATAATACAATTTAAGGTTGTTCTTATAATCTCTTAGATAATATTTACTTTATTTGGTTTATAATTTAGATTGTATAAAATGCAGTTGATCATGTTTAAGATAAATATGTACATTATAGCAGATAATGAAACAATGTTACAATTATGTATAAGATAAAAATGTAAAAAAAATTAAAACAGCAGTGAATTTTCACAGATATAAATACTGTAAACTTAAATATCATTTTGGTTGTGTTAATGTCAAATTGAATAAAAGAAAATGTCAGTCTTTTAGAAAATGGAAAAAGCATTAGAACATACTTATTGTGCAGCTATTTTACAGCAGATTGAAACTGGCATCTTTATCCTGTGCTTGCTGAAACTTTGTGAACCTGGAATTTTTTTCTTTCTGCTTCAGATATTTGGTTTCCAGGCAGGACTGACATCCTTGGACCACAATGGGTCCTACTGCTTACCTGCACCGATTATTCCTTCCTTTAGCACTGCCTTGTATGGCAAACTTCTGAAACTCCCTGCTTGCTGGTATGTATTGTGTTAAATATGTTTTATGTTAACTTTCATCTCATAACTTTTGTAAGGAAAAAAATCCAGTTATCTGTTTTATGTTCATATGTTAGTTGCATACAAACCTTAGAAAACCATTTATAGTTGTAATTTTCTTTTACTGTTATAAAAT